>ML255225.1:34431-55795 GCA_005239495.1 Nicotiana undulata
TCACTTTTTGGGCTCCTGCCTTGTCTCTTGGGCAACCAAGAAACAAAATTCAGTAGCCTTGTCTACTGCTGAGGCTGAATATGTGGCTGCAGCCTCTTGCTGTGCTTAGTTGCTCTAGATCAAGCAACAACTCTTGGATTTTGGTATTGATGTGGGATGCATTCCTATTTTATGTGATAACACTAGTGTAATTAGTATGACGAAGAACCCGGTTCATCACAAAAGAACTAAGCACATAGATGTTAGGCACCACTTCCTAAGGGATAACTATGAGAAATGAATGATCTCAATCGAATTTTGTGCTACTGATCATCAAATCGCTGATATATTTACCAAAGTACTGAGTAGAGAGAATTATGAGAGAAACAGACTTGAATTAGGGATGATTAAGATCACCTAATTGAAAAACAAAAATAAAAAGTTTGAAAAAAAAAGGATTTTTTTGGCTAGAAAATTTAATTAGGTACTTTATCAGATTAATCATTGCTCAGCATTATGTCTTTATTGCCATACTCTTCTGCCATGTATTAATATGATTCCGTAGTTGCTAATGATGTTTCTCTATTTTTGTTAATTAAGGCAAAATATAAAATTTATCAGGATGAACCTGGTTCATCCATGCTGGTTTACATGACTGACAAGGTACGTTGTCATCTTCATACATGTATTGATTCAAGTATAGTCATACATGAGCAGGATTCTATCTACTTATGGTTCAAAATCAAATACTCTGCACTTACCCAAATTGAACCAGTTTCAAGAAGTCCTATCTCACTTAATTAGCTTAGTTTTAGGGGGAAAGTAACTGTCCAATCAATGTCTAATCAATGACAATTTTGTAGCGATTAGAATTCCACTTGAGTTAATACTCTTCCGGGACAATGGCCCCAACCACATGTTATAAAAAGGCCATCATTACCCTTTATGCCATAAAGCAAGAGTCGAACCTCGTTCAATTCACCCAACACTAAAATCTCTACTGCCTCTTGCCCTCTTTTTCTCAAAAATTTAAAACCATGTCGTCTGCTTCCTCGGATTCTCAAAATCGGGATTATGATGAAGGAGTCTATGAATCTGATTCTCCACCGGTCTTTAGTTATGAATATTCTGAGAATTCTGTAACCCCTGAACATCACGATGCCCCAGAACCCACACCAAACCCTACCCTAGCCCCCAAGCCTCATCGTGTAAAAGGTCTTGCACGCAAAACTGTGGCTTCTGGTTCAAAAGCCAAATTCTTGGAAGAATTATTGCATGCTGAAGAAGGCTCTAAACCAGAATCGTCTGAAGATCAGCGAAATGAAGATGAAGCACCTGGTTCAACGAGTGCTGAAAAAGGTAATAATGAAGTTACCTCTGTTTTTTCTGAAAATCAATTTGTGCTTGTGGGGTCTGTGGTGGATGTGGAAGTGCCAAGTAGGCCAAGAAAAATTGGGAAAGATAAAATTCTTGAGAACGAGGGAGATGCAGGTGTGAGGGGACCCGGGGAGGATGGTACCACGCTTGCAATCTGTGGCCCTATTCTTGAAAATCTTGAAGATGATGTCATGGTGAGGGGGAACTAATGAAGTTGAGGAAGCTGCTGCTGGGTTGGAGAAGCTAATGAAGGAGATAGATGAACGCGTTTCTTCTGGGGAAGAAACTTTGGCTGAAAGACTGAAGAAGCTGGGGGACTCATAAAACCCCAAGAAGAGAAGGACTCCAAAGTCCAGAAAGTGTAAAGCCTCAGTTCTTTCAAAGAAAAGGAAGACTGTTGAGTCTGTTAGTGTCCCTGTTACAAGGGTACGAGCTACAAGAAATACTGTACGAGAAGAGGAGGAGAAGTTGGAAAAAGCTCTGCAATAGAGCAAAAGAAAAAGGGCAGAGAAGGGAAAAGCAAAGGTAGGGGAGCTTGTTGAGGCTATTGTTGATGATGAAGTGGTGTTGGACCTGGTCCAACAAGAAGAGGAGGATGCTCTAGTAGTTTTCACGACCCAAGCCCAAAAAGGCCAAGACTTCCCCAAAGAAGTCAGCTACTGTGTCTACTCCCACTGCGAGTACCTCTACAAGGACAAGGTCCAAGCAAAAGAAAGTGAAGAAAGTTAAGATTGTGAAGAGGGATGATGATCCGGAATGGAGTGGAGATGAAGAGAAGGAGGTTGGAGAAGTGTCTACTGACAGAGTTTCCATGTTTGGCAAGAGACATATCTTGAAGGGGAAGTTGTTGAAGGATTTGAAGGAGCCTGCAGGGCTGGAAGGACATGGTCCTTCGCATGGAAGGCAGGCTGGTCAGGAATGAGATTGTGGAGTTCATGGGGAATGCAACAGTGATTGGAGGTAGGGTTACCCCATTGGTCAAGGGAGTTGAAGTATCCTTTGATGCTCAAGAACTGGGAGTCATTCTAGACATTACATTTGAGGGCTATGACGACTATACAAGGCAGAGATTGCCTTGCTTAGATGGAATGTCCTCAGCTATCAGTATTACCCGATTCTTCTGCAACAATGAGAAGGTGATAGAACCCAGGGTTGGGTTCAAAAGTGAGATGAAGCCTGAGCACAAGCTGTTCTTTGAATTTGTGATCAAATTCCTGTTGCCCACACAAGAACGACGACACATTGCGAACTACATGGACTTAACCCTCATGGAGTGTCTGTATAGAGGCAAGCAGGTCAATTGGCCAGCTTTTATCATCTAGATCTTGGACAGAGCAGTGAATGGAACCAAAGCCCATGCAATCCCTTATGGCTTTATTCTGACTGCAGTTCTTGCTCATTTTGGAATTCCTACAAAGAAGGCTGAGATGGCTACTGCTAAGGATTACTTTGGAAAGGACACTCTGTTGTCTTGTGATTATATTGTCAATGCCCCGGAAGATGAACCTGATTCATCTCGAAAGCAACCAGTCAACAGCAAGGTCCGCATCCTGGTGCAAGAAAGCGAGTTAAAGGATATGGAGATCCTTCGATTGAAGTCTCGCTTGATTGAGGTGGAAGCTGAGCGTGATGCTCTCAAAGCTGAGTTGGCTAAGGAGAAGGAGACAAACGAAGGGGTCTTACACCAAATGCTGTCCTTTCTACAAACCAAGAATCCAGCCTCATCTGCACCACCCCAGCTTTAGGAATGTCCAGTGCCACCCCCTCCAATACCATCTATGACCTAGTTTGGGATGTCTACCTGTGTTTTTAGTTTCAGTTTTTATTTCTGTTTTGCTCATGTTTTGGCTGTTCTTGATTTTAATCTGTTTTGCTGCTGATCATCATTGTTAATCAATGAAAGCTTGTTGTTTTAAAAATGTCTCAATTTCTAATTTAGCTTACATTATTGGTTTCTTGTGTTGATTAATCATGTTTGTACATGCAGTTGCCTAAATTGGCCATGAGTAAGAATTAAAAAACTGGTAAGTATCATTTTGCAACTTTTCGATGATGCCAAAAAGGGGGAGATTGTGTTTTCAAATTTTTTCAAAAAGTGATATTTATAACCTAATGACCCTGGTTCTTGATGATTAATGCTTAAAAATATACAAAGTGTTTAAAGTATATACAGGATAAAAGCACAGAGTTTTTCATCATCAAAAAGGGGGAATTTGTTGGCCTATGTCACTAAATGAGTTTTGAAGATTGACAAAAGATGACATGTTGAACCAGGTCCATCATAGCATACACATGTAAAGGGAACAGTTGGCACAAGAATCATACTTGCATAGGAGACATCAGTGTTTGGTGATTATCAAAGAACTAGGAGAATGTCTTATAATACGAAAAGGTTGCAAACTGATAAAGATGGCAGAAATTGATTTTAGCTAGGATAGAAATAGATGAAGGAAGTTGAGTGACAATCAAACTCGTTTAACCAGGAAGAGTTGGATTAGAATTGAATCATGGACTCAACAAATGGACTCTATAAATACTCAATGTATTACTGCTGAAATCATTGACGCACAAGTACTAAAAGTGAATCAAAATCTGAAGAAAAAGTCCCAGAGATATTTTGCAAGCAGAATTGTTGTGCGATACAAAGGCTACAATTCAACTAGAAGAAACAGTTCCATCGTTTGTGTATTGAGTCTAGTTGATTGTAGTAGGAGTTTTAATATTGTATCTTTTCAGCTTTCATAGAAGCAATTGTAATAGGTACACATTGTTCAAGTTAGAGTTAGCTTGAAATCTGTAGAAATTAGCTAGAGGCTAGTTGATAAAAAGAGGATTAGAGTTAGTCCTAGGATTACAAAAGAGTTTATTTTGTAAGTCCGTTTTGGCTCAGAGTTTTAGTGAAGAGTTTGAGCAAATCCTACTGAGGAGTAGGTCGGGGTTTTTTCACCTTTTGAGCCAGGTCTTTTCCACGTAAAAATCTCTGTGTCTTTACTTTACTGCTTTAATTATTCCGCAACAGTAGAAAGTAATACACAAAGAAGAACCAGGTTCTTCTTATTAGACAGCACTCGAAAATTGGGTACTACACAATTAACTTATATTATTGTGTAGTATTGAAGTCTAAAACATCACTAAGGCTAGGTTTATGAGATGGATTCTTCTGCTTCAAGAGTTTGACCTTGAAATCATTGATCGAAAATGGAGTGATAATCAAGTAGCGGACCAGTTGTCCCCTTAGAAGAGGAGGGGAGGCCCCATGATGGCCTCGAAATTAGTGATTCGTCTCCGGATGAACAACTCCTTTCTGTGTATTTAAATGGTATGCCTTGGTTCACCTATGTGGCTAACTTTCTTGTGACCGGCATTGTCCCAAGTGAGCTCTCTTCTAACCAAATGAAGAAGCTCAAACGGGACACTTGGGTTATTATTGGGATGAGCCATATTTGTTCAAGATTTGCAATGATTGTGCGATCCGAAAATGTGTTCCAGAAGAGGAGCAAATGCGTATTCTTGATGCTTGTCATTCCTCACCCTACGGTGGTCATCATGGTGGGGTGTGAACTGCTTCAAAGGTTCTCAGCCGTGTATTTTATTGGCTCACCTTGTACAAAGATGCCAGTGAGCTTTTTATAAGATGTGATGAGTGCCAAAGAGCTAGTGGAATTTTCAAGAAGGATGAAATACCTCTCACTATTATTTTTGAGATTGATATTTTTGACGTGTGGGGCATCGACTTCATGGGGCCATTTGTGAGTTCATGTGGTAACACATACATTCTGATTGTTGTTGATTATGTTTCCAAATGGGTCGAAGCTGTGGCTTTTCCCAATGACAAGGCATGGAGTGTGGTAGCTTTCTTAAAGACAAATATCTTCACAAGGTTCGGCACCCCGAGGGCGATCATCAGTGATGGGGGTTCTCATTTTTGCAACAAGACCTTCGATACTTTACTTTATAAGTATGGTATCACTCATAAGGTGTAAACCCCATATCATCCCCAGGCTAGTGGACAAGTGAAGGCCTCCAACAGGGAGATAAAGAGCATATTATCCAAAACTATCAATGCAAACCGAACTGATTGGTCAAGGAAACTTGACGATGCTTTGTGGGCTTATAGAACTGCGTACAAGACTCCAATTGGTATGTCTCCGCACCGATTGGTATTTGGGAAAGCATTCCATCTTGCAGTTGAGTTGGAGCACAAGGACATGTTGGCGCTGAAGAAGTTAAACCTTGAACGGGATGTAGCTGCCAATCTCCGGGTAGAGCAACTAAATAAACTTGATGAGTTCCCGTTCCATGCTTATTCCATCTCGTCCTTGTATAAGGACAATATGAAGTACTTACATGAAAAATATGTCCGGAACAAAGAATTCAAGGAGGGTGTTGGTTCTTCTATTCAACTCTCGGTTATGACTGTTTTCGGGAAAACTCAAGTCAAAATGGAGTGGTCCTTTTGAAGTGGTGCATGTAACTCCGTTTGGTGCTCTTGATTTGAAAACAAAAATGGTGAAACCTTCAGAGTTAATGGGCACCGAGTGAAGCACTACCTTGGCCGTTTTGATGACAACCATGTGGTGGCCTTGATCAATCTCAAATGATGATGGTAACATGCGTCGTGCCGCGACGTTAAATCAGGCGCTTCTTGGGAGGCAAACCATGTGTTTTTTCTTGCTTTATTTTGATTTTTCTTAGATTAGGCATTGTTTTGGACTAACTGTTTGTGAAGTTTGTGTAGGAATTGGTTGTGCAGTGCAGAATTTTGACAAGGAAAAGTCTGACTAAGTGTGGGAATTTCACGGACCGCGCCCAAAATTTTGCGGTCCGCGTTAGCATTTTGCGGTGGCACATTTTTTCTTCATACGTGTACTTGATAAGATAAAAAATACCAACTCTCAGAAGTTGAGTTCGCGTCCGCGTGCATAATTTGGTAGAGAGCGTTGACTTTTGCGGCCGCGCCCAGTTTTTCGCGGACTGCGCCTTGGCACTTGAAGCAGCCCTTCATAGAGGTAAAAAGCGCGGACCATGGTAGAATTACACCGACCGCGCTCAGGTAAGTCGGTGGGATCCACTGAGGATAGTATAAATAGAAGGTCTTTTACACTTTTCGAACCTCAAATTTTCACCACACTATAGCACTGTTCACCTTCATCTCCTTTGGCTTTCAATCGCATTTCACACTAATCAAGAGTCCATTTTCCACTACAATTTCACAACTGGTATACTTAAATCCTTGCATTGATTTTATCTCTTTCTTTTCTTTTCTTCTAGTTTCAATTTTTCTTTTTAGTTAGGCTTTAATACATGCCACAATCTCAAATTCTTGCTTAATTGATGCTTAAATTCACGTGGGTGGTGTTTAAATGCCTAATGTGGGATATGGTTATTAACTATGCTTGTTAATTGCACTAATTTTTGCACTTAGTGAAAACCCTAGGTTTAAATGTTCATCAGTGCCTGTTTTGTTTGAATTTTACGGCCCGTGATCCATTTTATGCAGTCCGCGTTCCCTAATTTGTGAGAACTAAATATGGATACTTGTTCGCGGACGCGATGAATTTTCCGCGGTCCGTGTTTGAATTTACGCGGCCGTGTCCCAAATTTTGCAGACCACACTCTTGAGTTTCAGAGAGTTTGATAAATGCTTCCACGTCCGCGTTCACTTTTACGCGGTTCATGTTTGGTCTTTCGCATCCGCATCCATTATCTTGCGGTCCGTGGAAGACCATGATCATATAATTGGTAGTCTTAGTCCAACCTATTCGCGACCACGTTCATCTTTACGCGGTCCGTGATGGCCCTTCCACGACCGCACTTGTGAACACCCAATTTTTGCACCGCATAGAAATTACTCCTAAAAATAATAAAAAATAATTTTTAGGAATTTTCCTTTATTTAGTTGCATTTCATGCATGTTTAATAGCTTTTAAAATCATAAAAAACCATAAAAAATGTTCAAACCTTGATTTCATAGCATGTTAGATTTTAAACTGCATTTTTAGGATATAGTTACATTGTTAAATGCATCTTCTAAAAATCAAAATTGCATTCGTAGGTTAATTAACTAGTTAGTTGCATTAGCCCATCAATTAGGTAAAATAAATACATAGGCTAGCCAAGAAATAGATTTAAATTAAATTTGGGTCTAAAGTGGCTAATTCTGCAAAAAGCATAAAAAGAAGAGAAGGCTGTTAAGGCTAAATTCGGACTGGGCCAATTTTCATGGCCCCATTTCCTCCTAATCCGCCCTAACCCAAAAACCCCACCTGCCCGACCCGGTCCGACCCAATACCCTAACCTCATTAAATATCCCTCAATACCTAAAAATAGGAGGACCTATCTGACCTACCCCCCTTTTACAAAGAAGAACGGCGCAGCTTTCCCCTGGACCTCCTTCTTCCTCCCGACATCCCCATAACAGACCGGAAAACAAAAGAAAAACGATGGAGAGGACCCATTGATCCCAACACCAACCACGCCGGCAGCCGTGACCTTTTACACCCCTAAAAACACCTAAGACTTAGAGCTACTGACCAACCTCCCTCTCCATGCTACCCTTCTCTGGCGACTCCGGTTGCCGTCGCGACGCTGAAAACATCGACCTCAAACCAGTCGCCACTCCATCTTCCTCCTCACTCTTTCACTCTCAGCAAACAAAACCAAATAAACAGAGACCTAAAAATAGACCCTCTAAGAATCGATCCCCCTTTTTTTGAACAAGAACAAACGATAGCTCAAATATTTTCCATCATTTACTTCTTCTCTGCCGTTGATACAGTAGTTCTGCAAAGTTGGTTTTCTATGAAAGCAATCTCTGGAAAGGAAAATCGAGTATAGTAATAGTACTATTTGTTCTAGGCAAATGGGTGGAGGAACATATACAATCCATGGACGAAAAATGAAATTAAGTCCCTTGTGCATGGCCTTGACCTGATGTGATGTTGTATGGTGTTTACTGCTGTTTGAGCTGAGCTTTGATCTGTGGCTTTGTTCTTAGCCTTTATTTGGGTTTTCTAAGTTTAGCTCTTACTTTTGAGGTATCTATCTCAATTTTACATATTGTAATAGCTATGATTATTGATTAAATGACATGATATTATAAAATACGTTTCAATCTGTTCACTGGTGTGCCTGTTATGTGCTTTTCGATGTGATTACGATTGCAAGTCACTATTGATTCGTTTGATACAATTTACCGTCCCAAGAATGCTTGTTAGCAGAGAAAGAGCAAAAATATAACTAATAAGATATTGGTTGGTAAATCTCTAACTTTTGAAATTGCAGTATGTATCGACGAAACTCTATTTACTGCTTTAAAGTTGTAGCATTTCAAATGTCAACTATGCACTTGCAGCATTTAAGCACTCCATTCTTTTAGCTGTCATGGCCAAATCTTAGCAATTTTTGCCTTTGTGATAGGATTTGTACTTCTGAAAGTTCCTAACTGACAGAACAATGTCAACATCCATTCAAGCACCTATTTTTAATGCATAAGGAATGTGAGTTTTACCTACAAGCGGTATAGAGCCTTCTTAAAGTGGTTAAGTGTAATTTTCATCTGCTTGCCTATGAGAAGTTTCATGTGACTTCTTATTTGTGAAAAAGTGTTGTGAAAGCTAGCAGCATATTTTCATTACTTATGTTGGCTTTATTTATGAATTGATTATTGTTGTAGCTTTAGATCCTGAATGCTACTGTGGTAGGATATAAACCAATAAGTAAGGTAAATCAGTGACCATGGTCATGATTGTGTAATCTACACTCGGGTGTGGAAACACATGCCCCCGACTACAACTCCAAACAATAAAAATCACATGTTGTAATTGCGGGTACATTTCATGTGGCGCGATTACGATGTGTCCCAAAACAAATTAGTGCACGTCATCGTGACTTGTTTCAAGATAAATCCATAAATATTAAAAGCAGCTAAAAATTAAAAAGGCTGAGTGCACAATAGGCTAAAAATATGTAAATAATCAGATAATTTAGGCCAGATATTAATAGTTAAGCGACCGTGCGAGAACCACGGAACCCGGGGATGCCTAATACCTTCTCCCGGGTTAACAGAATTCCTTACTCGGATTTCTGGTCGCAGACAAATCAAAACAGAGTCAAAATTCCTCGGTTTGGGATTTTTAATAAAATCGGTGTCTCGTAACATCGTCAACAATCCGGGCGGAGACTCTGAAAACTAATAATAAATCCCAAAGCCGAATAATGTCACTTTAATTGGAAAAAACTCCCTTATTTACCCTTCATTAATCGGGGTAGTGAAAAAGGAGGTGTAACAGCTCTGGCGACTTTGTTGGAGAAAAGAGCCCAGAATCTCTGGTTTAGGGTTTAAGAATTCGAGCTTATATAATTGTTATATTGTGGCTTTCATTATCTGATTTTACGTGTTTAAACCTAATGTGCTAATTGCCATTTTACCGCTTTGATATTATTTGAACTGCATATAAAATGTGCCGAAACCCTTCTTCTCTCTGAGTCTTCTAAATCATCTGGGAAGTGTGCACTTCGTGTGACTTCTTTTCTGTTAGAGTCATCAAAATTTTAGAACGAGGTACGGACAAGTTGCAAAGCTGGTGAAGCTTCTGTATTCCCGGTACGCTGCCCCGACCTCGCCTCGAGCTGTCCGCTCGGGTAAGCCTGGTCTAGAACAAAACCCCAGGATTCAAACTTAGAATGACATAACCTCATGCCGGATCCCTAGTAAGTGTGTTGTTTGCATCACGTGTATTTTACTTAGGGGACTCAACACAGGGGTTGTGTCCATCTAGGACAAATGAACCCGAAATAAAGGACCATTCTGATGCATCTTACCTGCTATAAGTGCATTATTTTGTTTCGGCTTGCATGTTGACCGGCTTCTAGAATAAAAAAGAAAATAAAAAAAAATACCAATAGTGCGAGGTAGTTATTCGAAATATGAAACTCTGTCTATAAAAAAAAGAAAAAAAGAAAAATTGAATGTCCTCAAAAGTCATGTTCCCCGGTTCCTTCAACACTGGCAGAACTACGGGGGTCTGATTCTCACCGGATGTGAGATACGTAGGCAAACCTCATCGTTTTCGGCCCCTATTTTTACAAAAATCCAAAAATATTTTTCTTTAGCTCCTTCGTTAGAAGTCTTTTTATAGAAAATCTCAAATAAAGTAATAAGAAGTTGTTTTAAAACCCAAAAAAAACATTTTTCTTCGTAGAAATCTTTCATTAAAAAAGAAAGAAGACAAATCAAATTAAAATCCCAAAAATATTTTCTACCTTTTTATTTTTCACAATTTTCAAATAAAAAAAAAGAAAATCCAAAAAAATATAATATATTTTCTTTTATTTCCTTTTATGAAAAGTCTTTGTTTGAGACCCCAATTTTAAAAAATCCAAAAATATTTTCCTTTAATTCCCTCCTGAAAAAAGAAGAAGAGGTTTTAAGAAGAAAAAATCCAAAAATATTTTTCTTCCTTTTTGAAAGCTTTTAGTCAAAAACAGAAATAAAACTAGGTAAAATAATAAAAAAAAAAAATATTTTTCCCTCCTTCAGAAATATATTTCCAAAAGAAACAAAAATTTAGAAAACAAAAATCCAAAAAAAAAGTCTTTGCCTTTCTTTAAAAATCCCTCTTTTGAAAATGTAGAGGCAACATTCGAAATCCAAAAATATTTTCTTTATTCTTAAAAGAAAGAGAAAAGAAAGGTGAAAAAGATGAAATTCAACGAAAATATTTTCTTCTTACTTTTGAAATTCTCAAAGTTCAAAACAAAAGAAAAGAGTTTTTAGAAGTCTTTCATTAAAAAAATAAAATAGTAAATATATTCCCACCATTTTTAAAAGTCTTTTTCCCTAAAATTCAAAAAAAAAAAGAAGATCAAAATCCAAAAAAAAAAAAACAGGTTTCCTTTATCTTGAATTAGTTTTCCTAAAAGTCCAAAAAAAAAAAAAATCTAACCAAAATCCAAAACAAAAATATTTTCTTGCTTTTTAGAAGTCTTTCTTTCAAATATTTCAATCAAAACATAAAAAAAAGCCAAAAATACTTTCTTTTTTCTTTTAAAGAATTTATTTCAAAAATTCAAGAAATAAAATAAACAAAATTAAAAAAATAAAAGAGTTAGCTTTATTTACTCTATTCTCAATCTTCCCGAACTACGCAAGATCTAATTCATGCGGCGTCATGATACGTAGGCAATCCCCATCGGATTCGATCATAGCCATAGACACATTGAGTGAAAAAATAAACAAGAAAAAGGAAGGAGAGGAAGAAAATTGAGTGAAAAAAAAAGAGAGAACAAAAAAGAGAAGTGACAAAATAACTGAGAAAAAGAAAGGGCAAAAAATAACAAAAAGAGAAAAGAAAAGAAATCGAGATATGAAAAAAGAAGAAGAGGGAGAGATAAAATTTGAAAGAGACTTTTAAAGGCCGGGATGAAACATGCAACCGTTAAAACACATGGTAGAAACGTTTAACTGTTAGGTGCATTGCATCCCAACATGTGATTCCCTATATGTTAAATATCTCAAAACTAACCAGGTTGTTGTGTGTGCAAATAAGACAGGTCATATTTAGGTGGTTGGTTTTGTTGGTAGTCTGACTTCTCGTCCTTCACAAATTCCAAAGGCAGAGATGGCCTCCGCAAGCAACCTACCAATCATCGGTCCTGAGGACAGCCCGACATCGGCTAATCCACAGCCGCAATCAGCAACTGCTGAAGAAAACAGAATGTTGCGTCGCTACATGTTGGAAATGTGGGACACCTGGTCTAATGGTATGGGACCGCCAAGTGTAATCCCTGATTTTCCTGAGTTGATTCCCGGTTCAGCTGGGCTTTCAAACATCCTTGTGCCCAACTCACTCTTCCCATGTGGGCACCCTCTAATGCCGCCTAATGGCCCCAGAATGCCTTCTATGGATCACCCCTAGGCGCCGGATTCAAGGGCACCGCCAGCAATGTTCGCTGCACCACCAATCTTCACCACGGCACAACCAACAATGCCCAAGCCAAACTCTTACCCTCAGCACCCGCAATATGAGTCTCCTAAGGGTCAGGAAAGAACAATGAGAAACCCCGAGCAGGAAAAAATGGCTTGGAAGATGAGAAGCCTAGAGCAAGCTTGAAGAACATACAAGGTTTCAGTGGTCAGAAGAGTCTCTCCTACTCTGATTTATGCATTTTCACCTGTCAGTTGGTTTCAAGACGCCAAAGTTTGAAAGTATGATGGGCACGGAGACCCGATGGCTCACTTGAAACGATATTGTAACCAACTGAGGGGTGCTGGTGGAAAAGAGGAGTTGCTAATGGCCTACTTTGGAGAAAGCCTCACTGAAATCGATGCTAAATGGTATATGGATCAAGAAATTACCCATTGGCATGTGTGGGACGATTTGGCACGAGACTTTGTCCGCCAGTTCCTGTATAATGTGGACATCGCTCCTGACAGGAACTCTTTGTCAAATTTGAAAAAGAAAGCTGCGGAAAGCTTCCGCGAATATGCTGTCAAATGGCGTGAGCAAGCTGCCAGGGTAAAGCCTCCAATGGACGAAAGAGAAATGGTTATGGTCTTCCTACAGGCCCAAGAGGCGGACTACTTTCAGAACATGATGTCTGCTATGGGTAGACCGTTTGCTGAAGCTATCAAAATTGGGGAGATGGTCGAAAATGGTTTGAAAACGGGCCGAATCTTGAGTCAATATTCTTTTAAGGCCGCATCACAGGCCGTTCAGAATGGTTCGGGGGGTTCGATGAACAAGGACGAGATAAAAGAGGGAGCCATGATGGCTTCGAGCTCGAAGGGGGCCCGCAGGGCATTCAACCAATCATATATGCTTCCTAAGGTCCCACAACATTATTGTCCCTATCAAGATGCTGCTTATGTCATGGCACCGCCTCCCTATGCGGTGATGAACACACAACCTTACACACGGCCACAAAATTATACCCAAAATCGAGCTCCACTTCCCAGAAATGCCCATCCTTACCAAGCCCCATATAATCCCCAACCAAATGTTTCCCAATACAATCCTCGCCCAAGAGAGCCTTTCAAAAAGAATCAGTTCACCCCTATTAGTGAATCATACTCTAGCTTGTTCCAAAAGTTGGCCAGGATAGATCTGCTGCAGCCAGTGGCCCCAAACCGGCCGAACCCCGAGTCCCCATCGCACGGGGCTGATGCTAGATGTGAATACCACTCTGGAGCAGTGGGGCATAGCACTGAAGATTGTTGGACTCTTAAAAGAGCAGTGGAAGACCTCATCGAGGTCCAAGCAATAGTGTTTAGGGATGAAGAAGACCCTAATATGATGAACAACCCCCTGCCTACTCACACTGAGCCAGCAGTCGGAATTTTGTAAAGATGAGGAATTTGATCCGGCACTGAAGGCCATTTCAACCATTGCCGAGACAGAAGAAAAGCCAAAAAATGGTTGCCAAGCCTGAAAGTTCCCCCATCAGATGGGAGTCTCGGTAGCCAGTCTTGCTATCCTTCCTACGTCCGGATTATCTCAGGGTGTGATCCGGATGTTTTACTTTATTGTCTTACTTTCCAATGTAAACCCTTCTATCTTTAAATTTCAAAAAAAAAAAAAAATCAAAAAAAAAAAAAAATCAAAAATCAAAAATCAAATGGAATTAATATTCCATTTTCCAAGAATGTCTCTTTTCTTAATCTTGTCTTTTTTCTTATGCTACTTCAGTTTTGTTTAAATGCAGATTTCAATACATGACATGCCTGCGGACTTCATGCCCAGATCTTAAAACGATGCCAGACTCTGAAATAATAAATCAAGAGTCAGAATGCAAATGAAATTAGATCAACGAAATAAAACAATCAGGATAACCAAAGAAAAACTGGTTCAGATTAGAAAGGTCCATTCATTACTACAAGAGTATTGCCAAAAGAGTGCGCTTGTGCTTGGGGTACATCGAAGAAATTATCCCCGAAACAACTCTCAACGCAGGTGCAGTCAAAAGATCTTAAAACGCCGTCAGGGTTCGAAATAATAAATCAAGGATCAGAAATGCAAATGAAGTTTGGTCAAAGAAATAAAACAATGAATCAGAATAGCCAAAGGAAAATTGGTTCAGATTGGAAAGGTCCATGCATTGCAACAAGAGTAGTGCCAAAAGAGTGCGTTGTACTTGGGGCTCAAAGAAAATGTCCCAAAAGCAACTGTCAACGCAGGTGCAGTCAAAAGGTACTATGTTTGATCCTCCATATAGTTTAGTATTAAATGTTCTCCGATTGAGATGACGTTCCTTTTGCCAACCCTCTGAGCTGGTTACCTTCCTTTGATTACCCTCTTTGGACGTGAAAGTGTTGTTGAAAAAAAAAGAAAAAAAAAAGAAAAAAAAGAGCAACAAAAAAAAGAGGAAGAAAATGAAAAGAAAAGAAAAGAAAAAGAGAACAAGGAAAGCAAAAGAAAGAGAAAACAAAATAAAACAGAAAAAATAACAACAAAAATCAAAAACAAAAACAAAATGTTTCCCTGATCTACGTTCGACTTGATTCCGAAAGGATACGTAGGCAATCTCTCCCTGGGGTTCAGTCACACCAAAATAAAAATCCAAATTCCCCCAAAAGTGAAACTGGGGCAGACATTATAATGGTTTGGCGATGAGTTCACCTGAAAGGTTCCAAAGTTGTAATTCAGTCCAAATTCTTTTTACCCAAAATCCTGTTCAAGTCTTTCTGATCAATCGGCAAAGATGACCATAATTGGAGGATACAATTATTTGGATCTCATGCAAGCAAATGAGAGAAAAGTAAAATGAGAGAGTCTTATTGGTGAAAACTCACACGGGCACCGTAAGGCGACATTGAGCAGAGAAATTGAAAGAGAGAGTCTTGTTAGTGAAAACTCGCAAAGAGCACCACACGGCGATGGCGAGAAAAGAAATGAGAGAGGTTAGTCGGTGAAAACCCGCAAAGGGAACCCCTGATCGAAAAGGATAATGGGTCACTGACACGGACACGCTCTGGGGCAAGGTTTCTCAATCTCGAGGTAATAGTTGTGATGAATTTCTGAGAATTGGACGGTTTACACGGATCAAACATCTAGTCCAAAAGGCATGTCATGCTCATTGAAATCCGCATGCACTCCAGATAAGTCTTTCTTTCCTTTCCCTGAAAGGGACACCTCTTGTTTAAATTCATTGTCCATTCTGTCATTTTTCTTTCTTTTGAATTCCTTTCGGTCTAACTCTGTTCCGAAACTAAGGCAAAGAAAGGATGGCAAGACTAATTTACAGGGCTCTCATTTGACACGGGCTAATGTGCAAAAGGCACCCAGCCTTGTCAGGGGCATCGAGTCGATCTCTACTGGCCATGGTGGCCGATGCTACAAACTCAAAACCCTTGAAAGGAGAAAATCAAATATAAGTGCCTATGAAGGCGAATGAAGTTGAAAGGTTGAGTCCCACGTGGCTAACCACCTCAGCAAAGTTTGAAAAGCCAAAATACTCCAAATGCTCTGAAATCAAAGTTGGAGGAAAAACTAAAAATGAAAGGCCGATAAAGGCGAAGTAAAGTTGGAAAGATTAAGTCTCGCGTGGATAACCATCTCGGCAAGGTTTGAAAAGCCGAAATATTCCAAATGCCCTAAAGTTAAAGTTGGAAGAAAAGTCAGAAATGAAAGGCCAATAAAGGCGAAATAAAGTTGGAAAGGTTAAGTCCCGCGACTAACCGTTGCAGCAGAATTTGAGGGGCCAAAACTTCCCCCCGATAATCAGGAAATCCAAAAGAAAAAGCAAGGAAAAGGCCTACAAAGGCAAAATAAAGTCAAAATGTTGGGTCCCACGTGACTGATCGCCATGGTAAAATCTGGAAAGGCAGGGTCCCCGGGATTAGAGATGAAACCCAATCCCCAGCAAGCAAGCAAGTAATCGAGATCTTCGTCACAAGAACTGAGATCAAGCTGTTGAAAATCAAGGCCGCAAAACCAACCACCGTTTCAAACTAAATAATTTTTCTTTGTTTGAAGGAAACAGGTGTAACTCAAAAGAACCTTGCAAATGTAAGTGTAACCAAAAGAAAAGGCGCAAGAGCTAGAAGCAGCTCTGCAGCAACAACTCCAAAAAGGGAAGTTCTCTCCAAAATTCTTTCCCACATTCACTCAAAATAAAATGAAAAGAAAAGAAAATAAGAAAACGATGTTGAACACAATCCAAACCTAAAAGTGGTATAGGGTCTCCAATCCCTAGCTACACCTTTTCCAACATAGGATATTCCATTCCTTAGTTGATGCCAACATAGGGTCTCCATTCCCTAGTTGATGCCAGCATAACCTCATGCCGACATAACTCGATGCCAACATAGGATATTACATTCCTTAGTTGATGCCAACATAGGGTCTCCACTCCCTAGTTGATGCCGGCATAACCAGATGATTTTTCCAACATAGGGTCCCACTCCCTAGCAGACACCGACATAACCTGGTGATCTTTCTTACAACAGCATAACCTATTGATCATCTCCTAATACTGGCATAACCCAATAATCTCTTTGCCCCCAGGCAACATCATAACCTGTTGACCTTTCCAGACACCGGCATAACCTGGTGATCTTTTTGACAACAACATAACCTGTTGATCATTTCCAAACACTGGCATAACCCAATGATCTCCTTTTCCCCAGGCAACAGCATAACCTGTTGACCTTTCCAGACACCAGCATAACCTGGTGAACTTTTCCTGACAACGGCATAACCCGTTGATCACTTCTTGACACTGGCATAACCCAGTAATCTCTTTTTCAGGCAACAAAATAACCTGTTGACCATTCCAGACACCAGCATAACCTGGTGATCTTTTTTCCTGACAACAACATAACCTGTTGATCATTTTCTTGACACTGGCATAACCCAGTAATCTCTTTTTCAGGCAACAAAATAACCTGTTGACCATTCCAGACACCAGCATAACCTGGTGATCTTTTTTCCTGACAACAACATAACCTGTTGATCATTTTCTTGACACTGGCATAACCCAGTGATCTCTTTTCCCGGTGACAGCATAACCTGTTGACCTTTACAGACATCAACATAACATGTTGATCTTTTTCTTGATAATGGCATAACCCGTTGGTCCTCCCCCAGACACCAGCATAACCTGTTGATCATTTCTTGATGACAGCATAACCTGTCAATGTTTTCCAACATAGGGTCTCCAATCCCTAGTTGATTTTACTTTTAGACATACGGTATCCACTCCTTAGTCTACAATAACTCCGGGTGCACTGTTCCTGTCTTTTCACAGCTTTCAATAATAAAGTAGTATAGATTTCCTTACAATAACTCATGAAATTTTCCTAGTGAAAACTGGGGCAGAAAATTTTGTTCGTTTGCTTTTTGATTTTGTGCAGATTGCATTTTTTAGGACAATGGATTCGAGACGACCAAAAAAAGACGTCTCAATTCATAATAAAGAAAAGAAGAAAAGAGAAGACCAAACCCAAGGTGCAGAAACGGAAATGATTTAGACTGATCAAGACAGATCGAAGTCACAAGCTATGCATGCCCTTTCTTGATCCGAAAAGCTGAAAAAGATTGAACCAGCACATACAGCTAACAAGTATCAAGATTCAGATCAGAGTCTGCGTGAAGAAACAACCAAGACTCAAGATCAAGCTTCAGAAGACTTGTAGATAGGAATTTTGTAACTCGTAGCTGATAGGCTATTTTACTCCTTTTCATTTTGGTTTTGGTGTAATAAGGAGCTCAGCAAGCAGTAAGCAGCAACAACAACAGTGAAATCATAGCTTCCCGGTAATCCCAGCTACCAAAACTTCAAGAACTACACTGACCTGATTCCTTTATAGCAAAGGATATGTAGGCAACCTCTGAAGAAATGTCCGATCAGAACTTTTTCAAAATGCTTCCAAATGGAGTACCAAACGGGCAAAAATTGCGCGTAGTTGCTCACTTTATATTTGCCCGAAAACTTTTCATGTTCTCGAGCAAAGAAGGGCAGCTGTGAACACCCAATTTTTACACCGCATGGAAATTACTCCTAAAAATAATCAAAAATAATTTTTAGGAATTTTTCTTTATTTAGTTGCATTTCATGCATGTTAATAGCTTTTAAAAATAAAAAACCATAAACAATGTTCGAACCTTGATGTCATAGCATATTAGATTTTAAACAACATTTTTAGGATTTAGTTACATTGTTAAATGCATTTTCTAAAAATCAAAATTGCATTCGTAGGTTAATTAACTAGTTAGTTGCATTAGCCCATCAATTAGGTAAAATAAATACATAGGCTAGCCAAGAAATAGATTTAAATTAAATTTGAGTCTAAAGTGGCTAATTCTGCAAAAAGCATAAAAAGAAGAGAAGGCTGTTAAGGCTAAATTCAGACTGGGCCAATTTTCATGGCCCCATTTCCTCCTAATCCGCCCTAACCCAAAAATCCCACTTGCCCGACCCGGTCTGACCCAATACCCTAACCTCATTATATATCCCTCAATACCTAAAAACTAGGAGGACCTATCTGACCTACCCCCCCTTTACAAAGAAGAACGATGCAGCTTTCCCCTGGACCTCCTTCTTCCTCCCGACTTCCCATAATAGACTGGAAAACAAAAGAAAAATGATGGAGAGGACCCCTTAATCCCAACGCCAACCACGCCGGCAACCGTGACCTTTTACACCCCAAAAACCCCTAAGACTTAGAGCTACTGACCAACCGCCCTCTCCATGCTACCCTTCTTCGGCGACTCCTGTTGCCGTCGCGACGCCGAAAACATCGACCTCAAACCAGTCGCCACTCCATATTCCTCCTCACTCTTTCACTCTCAGCAACAAAACCAAATAAACACAGACCTAAAAATAGACCCTCTAAGAATCGATCCCCTTTTTTTTGAACAAGAACAAACGACAGCTCCAATATTTTCCATCGTTTACTTCTTCTCTGCCGTTGATACAGTAGTTCTGCAAAGTTGGTTTTCTATGAAAGCAATCTGTGGAAAGGAAAATCGAGTATAGTAATAGTACTATTTGTTCTAGGCAAATGGAGGAGGAACATATACAATCCATGGACGAAAAATGAAATTAAGTCCCTTGTGCATGGCCTTGACCTGATGTGATGTTGTATGGTGTTTACTGCTGTTTGAGCTGAGCTTTGATCTGTGGCTTTGTTCTTAGCCTTTATTTGGGTTTTCAAAGTTTAGATCTTACTTTTGAGGTATGTATCTCAGTTTTACATATTGTAATAGCTGTGATTATTTTTTAAATGACATGATATTATAAAATACGTTTCAATCTGTTCACTGGTGTGCCTGTTATGTGCTTTTCGATGTGATTATGATTGCAAGTCACTATTGATTTGTTTGATACAGTTTACCGTTCCAAGCATGCTTGTTAGCAGAGAAAGGGCAAAAATATAACTAATAAGATATTGGTTGGTAAATCTCTAATTTTTGAAATTGCAGTATGTATCGAGGAAACTCTATTTACTGCTTTAAAGTTGTAGCATTTCAAATGTCAACTATGCACTTGCAGCATTTAAGCACCCCATTCTTTTAGCTGTCATGGCCAAATCTTAGCAATTTTTGCCTTTGTGATAGGATTTGTACTTCTGAAAGTTCCTAACTAACAAAACAATGTCAACATCCATTCAAGCACCTATTTTTAATGCATAAGGAAGGCGAGTTTTACCTACAAGCAGTATATAGCATTGTTAAAGTGGTTAAGTATAATTTTCAATCTGTTTGCCTATGAGAAGTTTCACGTGACTTCTTATTTGTGAAAAATTATTGTGAAAACTAGCAGCATATTTTCATTACTTATGTCAGCTCTATTTATGAATTGATTACTGTTGTAGCTTTAGATCCTGAATGCTATTGTAGTAGGATATAAACCCATAAGTAAGGTAAATCAGTGACCATGGTCATGATTGTGTAATCTACACTCGGGTGTTGCAGCACATGCCCCCGACCACAACTCCAAACAATAAAAATCACATGTTGTAATCGCGGGTGCATTTCATGTGGTGCGGTTACGATGTGTCCCAAAACAAACAAGTGCACGCCATCGTGACTTTTTTCAAGATAAATCCATAAATATTAAAAGCGGCTAAAAATTAAAAAGGCTGAATGCACAATAGGCTAAAAATATGTAAATAATCAGATAATTTAGGCCAGATATTAATAGTTAAGAGACCGTGCTAGAGCCACGGAACTCGGGGATGCCTAATACCTTCTCCCGGGTTAACAGAATTCCTTACTCGAATTTCTGGTCGCAGACAAATCAAAACAGAGTTAAAATTCTTCGGTTTGGGATTTTTAATAAAATCGGTGTCCCGGAACATCATCAACAATCCAGGTGGAGACTCTGAAAACTACTAATAAATTCCAAAACCGAATAATATCACTTTAATTGGAAAAAACTCCCTTATTTACCCTTCAGTAATCGGGGTAGTGAAAAAGGAGGTGTGACATCACTTAGCTTTCCGCGGTCTATGGTCCCCTGTTTTGAGGAGCACTATGTTCATTTCATCTGCATTTCTTTAAGGATTCATTGAACCACAATATCTAATAATCTTTCACTAATTGTGTGTTGCAGATAATGGTGCGATCTCGTGGTGGTCCTGACAAATCAAAAGGGAAGGAAGAATCCTCCTGAGGCCGGTGAAAAGGGAAAGAGACAATGCCCTTAGTAGCTCAGAAGATTATTAGCAAAAAGGCCACATCTGTGAGACCTCAGGCTGACTCCTCGGACACTAGTGAATACCTCCCTTGTCGGGAGACTTCCGAGGGAGACTCTGCACAATAACCTGAGGCTGAATCTCAACCTTTCTGCCTCGTCAATCAAACCACCTCTCATCTGAGTCGTCTGATGGCTCAAAAGGAGATAGTATGAATTCAACACCATCTTCACCTCCAGGTGCAACTCCGGCCTCAGCAGCTGCTCCTATGTAGATAAAGAAGAGGTCCCGAATGACGGAAGAGGAGGTGATATCCATGTGTGTGTGTGTGTGTGTGGGGGGGGGGGTTTATGGGGTTCTCAGCCGTTA
>ML255225.1:55884-97040 GCA_005239495.1 Nicotiana undulata
GGGGGGGGGGGGGGGGGGGGGGGGGGGGGGGGGGGGGTTGATCAGATCAAGGAAGCCCAAAGTGTGGCAATATAGATTCGTAAGTGAGAAGGCTTACCACAAATTCCGGGAATGGTGGCCACAAAGGTCGCTCACCCTCGAGCGACAATTTATAAAAAGAGATCTTCTCCCTCACAATCCGAATGTGAAGAGGCAATTTGATGAAAGAAAGGGGTGGAATTACTTCACTAGCAAGCTGCCGGATGCAAATGAGTACCTAGTCAAGGAATTCTACGCCAATGTTGCCCACATAAAAAAGGGCACCTATGTGACTAAGGTACGAAATCGGAAGATCCGGTTTGATGGCCACACATTGAACACATATGCCAGGTTTGAATATGTAGACGCAACTCTATACGTACAAAAGTTGGAATTAGATGAAGCAACCCGTCCATGGCTAGCAGAGGTGATATCCATCACAGGGACAACACCGGATTGGCTTACACCTGGGGTTCCAATTTCCAGAAACACCCTTAACTTTGAAGCCAAAGGGTGGTGCACCTTTGTATGCATCCGACTCGATCCGTCCTAGCATGACAGTGACATTCCACTCTCCAAGGCGATCCTCATAACTTCTATCATGGCGGGGTACCCAATAAATATAGGGAACCTCATGGCCCTAAACATATCCAAGGCAACCGGGAAGGAAGAAAGGTCCTACCCTTACCCCAATTTCATCACTATGTACCTAGAGGACCAAGGGCTAGAGGGGAGGCACTTTGAAACATAGGTGAAGCCAAAGAGTCCGTTCTCCTCGTACAACCTTCAGGGAGCAGACAACCTGAAATCTAAAGGAAAAGCCATTATTCCCTCTAGCCAGTCTGAAGAGCCAAGAGTAGAGGCTACCGAGTCAGAGCCTTCCATAGTTGTAGGGTCTTCGACTGCTATGCCATCTTCTTCATCCGGGCCATCTATCTCTGCCCCATTATCTGTGCCCTCATCATCCGCTTACCCTCAGACTACATTGCGGGTTAATCATACTTTATTCAACATCAACAACTGCATGCATGCAGCTACATCAAAGCCGTCTGTCTTATCCAATGCAATCACAGCACAGGAAGCCCCAACACAACTTCAAGTACCTCCATCAGTGGAGGATTCATTGAAGGCGCTTCTGGATAACCAGAAGAAGCTCATGGAGACATTGGATACTCATGGAAAGGTGATCAAGGACCTGGGAAAACAGGTCAAAAAGATGAGGAAGACTCAAGCCTCAAAGGACTCAGTGGAGCAACTGAAGAAGGAGGTAGAGAAGCTCAATTCTGCCGGAGATATTCCATCGGACTTGCTTATGGAGGAGCCTGCCCGTGCAGTACAAGCAACACAGGCATCAGAGAAGGAGGCTAACAGAGAGCCAGTGAGAGGATTTGTGGTGCCCCAGTCCAAGGACTTGGAGATACAGTTGGAGGATCTCGAGGGAGCTAATGATCCTATGCAGTCTGAGGTCCCCACTAGTGAGCCTGACCCCATGCATACAGAGACCACATAGGAAGTATTTCATTACTCTCTATCCCTTTCCTGATCTTATTTTTCTATTAGCATTGAGGAAAATGCTATCTTTTATTTGGGGGGTGGTCTTATTTTGATTTGATGACTGGCATGTAATAATTACGATACTATTTTCCTTTATTTTACTTATCTTTATTTTCACATTCGTTATTTTTTCACTTTTGGTATGTATGTAACTTTACCATTCCATGTATATATTCATTTTCATTTTGTATATATTTGTTTCACCCGATTATTGTACATATTCATTTTATTTTCCGTAGTTTACTTTATAACTTCTTTTGTATTTTTCTTTAATAGCTGAACTTCTTATTTCCTTTAGTAGCTTCCTTTGAGATTTAGCTTCTTTTTAAATTTTTGTGTGATCAATAAGCCTTTGGTTTTCTTAATGCCACGGTTCTTTCCAAAGGTGGATATTGTGTGAACCAGGTGGCTCTTCCCAACGATGGATGGCGTGACAACCTTCTTAAGGGACTGGGTCCGTTTTGTTTTTGCTTTGATATATAGTAGTAATGAATAAAAGTGTCTCAAGCAGGCTTCACTTGGTACTAACACATTTACCTTTGATCTCATGGTTATAGACAAGTTTATTGACAAGAATAGCCCTAGTTGTGACCTTTAGACTCTTGAGTTGACTAAAACTATCATCAAGTGGTCTCTTTGAGCCATCTGTGATCTTCAATCTTATCTAGGATTGTTGTGGGCTCCCAACTCTTTTCTCTTTAGCAATCCAATAGCTTAAGAGGTGAGGTATTGAATTGCAAGTCCAAGTCCCGTGCCAATAAGTCTAGAATTTGCCCTGAATGTTTGTCTAGGCAAAATTCTAAGTGTAGATCGAGTTGAGAAGTGATTGTAGGCTCTCCTTGGTCCCATTTGAAAATTAAATGCTTCCGTAGCCTACCAATATGATATCCCTAGTCAACCCCTTTGAGCCTAAGCCTTTTTCATTCAATAACCACATTGCAAGCCTTCATCCGTTTTATAATGACCCTCTCTTGACACCCAATCTTTCCTTAGCATGCATGATGAACAATAGGCAAAAACATAAGTTTGGGGGAGATACGAGGCATTTCAAAGAGATGAAAGGTTCAAAAAACAAAAAGAATTGATGAAAAGGAAAGGCATAGAAAAGGATGAAAAGCAAAAAAAGAAACATGTCAAAAAGAAAGTAAAGATTGAAAGGATTCAAGAAAACAATGTTGAAAGGCATGGAAAGATGAGAAAAGGAGAAAAATGATTGTCATGAACAAGAAAGAGTGACAATGTGTCTCTCTAGTTCCCCTAAGGAAGAAGAATATGACTGAAAGAGTCAAGAAAGTATGAGCCAAAATGACAAAATGGAGTGCTTAAGGAAAGATGAAATTATATCCCGCTAAAGCCCTAAATGATTTCAAGTTGAGTGAGCATACGATAGTGGTGATTTACATAAGGGGAAAGCTTATGGTACTTAGAGCCGGACTTGTGGCATTCTTTTGAGAGTGATGAGCGCACTTCTATACAATCCTTGTTTGAGTGTGGCATTCTATAAAGTGAGATTTGCTCATGGAGAGTAGAGGAGGAGGAGTTTTGAATCCACAATGACCTATGCGAGAGAGCGAGCTTACTTGATGAATTGAGTCAACTATTGATGCTCTTGTGTCACATTAGAACTATGGAATTCAAAAAGGTCATAGCATGATGTTGTTGATAATGCATTTGTGTTGAGGGTAATTGTTAGTCCCAATTGATGCTTGATGAAGTCACCTTAGGACAACTGAATGTTTCCTTTCTTTCTCTTGTGGAGGTGGGAATTACCTTGTTTGCTTGAGGACAAGTAAAAATTTAAGTTTGGGGGAGTTGATAAGTAGAGATTTTGGCCTATTATTTGCTCTCTTTTACTTAGGTTTTGGGTAAGAAAATGCGTGAAGGTATTCCCGGAAACTAACTTAATGTGCTTGCTTGCAGGGTTTGTTCAAAATGAGCCAAAAAAGCCATAATCAACGCATAAAGGAGTCAAACTTAAACAAATCCAAGACTGGGAATAAGATCGCTGATCGCGACATAAAAGCGCGACAGCGCTATCAACGCTGAGGCGGCCATAATTCGCGGACCGCGAAGTAGAGATTCAGAGAAGTGGTTTTGGGCACATACATGAGCACTGATAGCGGCAGAAAGAAGTGGCCGTGAAGTGACTTGCGTGGCCGCAGTTGGAATTTAGCGGACACCGTTTGTCGAGGTTCAGAGACTTTGCAAGTTGGGCATAGATTAAGAAGGAGGCCCGCTTCCAAATTACACGGCTGTGAAGGAATCTCATGCGGACGCGGTGAACATTATGCGGTCCGCAAAAAGAAGCTCTATCCTGACCCAAATATGAAAAAACGCGGACCACGCTCAATATTACGCGACCGCAAAAGCTAGAGTGCGGCTGCAGTCAGAATTACGGGGCCCGCAAAACCTCTGCAAGGGCCTTTTTGTCCAGAAATTTCAGCTTAGTATAAATAAACCCTTTGTCAATTTTAGGTTATGTTTTGTTTATCATAGCACGTGAACGACTGGTGTTTCCCTTTTTGGGCAATTTTAGAGTAGATTTACCTTCAAACTTTAAATTTTCATCTTGTACTTTAATATTATGGATTATATTTCATCTTTATCTTTGATTTATGCTTTTATTATGAGTAGCTAGACCCCATAGCTAGGGTTGTGACCCAAACCTAGTGTTTGTACTTAATGGGTCTTGAATTTTAAGGCTTAATTGTGTATGAGTTAGTGATATTTAGCCTAATTCATGCTAGAATTGTAGAATTAGTGGTTCTAAACACCGATTCATGCCTTTATGACTTACGTTCTTCTTGAGAAAGAGGGACTAAGTATAGGAAAATTAGGCTAACAAGTAATTGGGGTGAACGCAAGAGATTGATATCCCCAATTAAAGGTTTAAACCTAGAGATAGTAATATCCGACTTGAGCCAATTTCACTTGTATTGCATGAACACCCATTTGGGCTTGAGAAAGCCAAATTGGGCAAAGTCACTCAAACTACCGAGAGGTATAGAGTGAGCACTTGTGTGTGATGGTTATATCACGACCCCAATCAAAACAAGCTTGTCGTAGATTCTTGATACCCATTAGATACTCACCTAGGCGGAACCCACTTCCCTAGTGCCTTTTAACATTTGAAAACTTTAACAAAAAAATTTGTACTTAGATTACTCTTAGCATACAATAGTATAAAATTATAATATAATCAATCACAACAATGTTTGGAAGTGCAATTATAAACAACACACACATCTTGATTAGTTAGATACCTGACTCCAAATAAATTAACTCCCTGAGAAAATCGATCCCGACCTCATTGGGTAAAACTGCATCGACCATCCTCGCTACTCTACCGTGGTGTAGGTTAGGCTCCGATCAGTAAGCCTAACATTTTCTGAATAATAAAAATAAAAGCATAAATCTAATAGCTAACTGCAACAGATAATTACATACTGATAGGAATACCGTTTGGCATGTACAATAACCAACTCTAAAAAATATACACAAATCCTCTCAAGACCCGGAACACCATAAGTCACAAGCTTCTAAGATCTTTTGTCTAACTGTTTCTATACATCAATAACTAGAAAAAATAAAGGAAGAACAACACAAGGGTATAGAGGGGGACTCCGAGGTCTGCAGACGCGGGCAAATGTACCTTGAAGTCTCCATATTAGAAGCAAATACACAACTAATAGCGAGGCTGGTAGGAGGTACCTGGACATGCACACGAAAATATGTGCAGAAGAGTAGCATCAGTACACCACAATGGTACCCAGTAAGTGCCAAGCCTAACCTCAGTCGAGTAGTGACGAGGTCAGGTCATGGCCCACTGGTGTATATAAAATAATTAAGTTAAAGAAAATGTTGTAATGTAATAAAAGGCCGGAATTAAACTAAGAGTAAATCAACATAGAAGTAACAGTGCAAACACACAAGGATAAATAGTGGAGGGATCGCCCGAGATACCGTCTCGAAGTCCCAAAAGTAAATGTACAGGGAGAAACTCTCGAGGTATCGCCTCGTAGTCTCAAAAGTAAATGTGCAGGTAATGTTGCCAAAATTCACACTACTGATTGGGATTATGAAACGGTCAATGTAATTATAATTACCCAACTTTGAGTCGTGGTCGATTCCTCAGAGTGCTTATATTAGATTAGGTATATACTTAGACTAGGTGTATGACGTGCCTAAAATGAACTTCCATATACTTGGTTGTTGCTTTCTACTTCTAAAATTTATACTATTGTTTGTAAATGTAAAGCTAGAGAACTAAATTTATACTTTCTAAATCAGGTTGCCTTCCAAGAAGCGCCTGATTTAACGTCGCGGCGTGATGCAGATTACCATCAATCACTTGAAATGAATTAACGCCACGACGTGGCCATCATCAACTTTGCCAAGATAATGCTTCACGCGGTGACTATTGACTCTAAACACTTCATCATTTTTGTTCTTAAAGTCCAATGAACTAATGGGTGTCACATTCACAACCTCAAACAGACCACTCCACTTAGACTTCAACTTTCCCGGGAACATTCGTAACCGAGAATTGAACAACAACACAAGATCACCTTCTTTGAACTCCTTATGCTGGATGTAGTTGTCATGGAGGTACTTTATCTTGTCTTTATATAAGGACGAACTTGTATAAGCATGGTATCGGAATTCATCAAGCTCATTCAATTGTGCCACCCTTAAGTTGGCGGCGACATCCCATTCAAGAATAAGCTTCTTCAATGCCCATATAGCCTTGTGTTCAAGTTCCACCGGAAGGTGACAAGCCTTCCCGAACACTAAACGTTATGGAGACGTACAAATTAGTATTTTGTAAGCCGTCCTATAAGCCCAAAGAGCATCATCAATTTTCTTTGACCAACCCATCCGGTTGGCATTCACTGTCTTTGACATGATACTCTTGATCTCCCGGTTGGAGACTTCCACTTGACCATTTTCTTGAGGATGATAGAGGGACGATACTTTGTGAGTGACACCATACTTGGTGAGTAAGGTATCAAAAGCTTTGTTGCGAAGTGCGATCCCCCATCACTAATAATGGCCCTTGGAGTACCGATCTTGTGAAGATGTTCTTTTTCAGAAATGCCACCACACTTGGAGCTTTATTGTTGGGTAAAGCCACGACTTCAACCCACTTTGACATATAATCTACAACTACCAAAATGTAAGTTCTCCCATAAGAGCTCATGAACGGACCCATGAAATCAATGCCCCACACATAAAAAATGTCAATCTCTAAGATGGTGGTGAGGGGCATCTCATTTTTCTTAGAACTCCCTCCGACCCTTTGACATTCATCACAACGCTTGACGAGATCGCTAGAGTCTTTGTAAAGAGTTGATCAATAGAATCCACAACTCAACAATTTTGTTTCCCTTCTAGCTCCACCATGGTGACCACCATATGGTGAAGAGTGGAAGCCTCAAGAATTTACACTTTTTCTTCCTCCGGTATACATCGTCGAATCATACCATCGGTACAAATCCGGAAGAGATACGTCTCATCCCAAAATAGTCAAGGCAATCTCGTTTGATCTTCTTCCTTTGGTTTGAAGAGAACTCATTCGGTACAATACCGCTCACAAGATAATTTTCTAAGTCGGCGAACCATGTCATCCCGGTCATTGAAATGGCTATAAGTTGCTCGTGGGGGAAGGAATCATTTATCTCAAGGCCGTCATATGTCCTCCCCTCCTCCTCCAAACGAGACAAGTGGTCCGCCACTTGGTTTTCACTACCCTTGCGGTCTTGAATCTCTAGATCAAATTCTTGCAATAGAAGCACCCACCACATTAACCTTGATTTTTAATCTTTCTTGCTCATCAAGTATCGAAGCGCCACATGATCGGTGTGGACAATCACCTTTTTACCCATCAAGTACGGGTGGAACATCTCCATAGGAAATACAATAATAAGTAGCTCTTTTTCGGTCACTATGTAATTTACTTGGGCATCATTCATGGTCTTACTAGCATAGTAGACCGGATGGAAGATTTTGTTGATACGTTGCCCCAAAACTGCTCCAACCGCCACATCACTTGCATCACACATGAGCTCGAAAGGCAAGCTCTAATCCGGTGCGGTGATAATAGAAATAGTAGTCAATTTGAACTTGAGCAATCCGAATGCCCTCAATATAATCCTCGTTGAAATGGAACTTGTCATCCTTCTCCAAAAGTTTACACAAAGGGGTTCACGACTTTGGAAAAATCCTTGATGAATCGACAATAGAACCCCACATGACCCACAAAGCTCCTCACTCCCTTCACAAATGTAAGGGGTGGGAGTTTAGAGATCACCTTTATTTTTCAACTTGTCGACCTCAGTACCATGCTTTGAAATTTTGTAGTTGAGGAAAATGCCTTCCTCGACCATGAAGTGACACTTCTCCCAATTCAAAATTGAGTTTGTCTCCTCACATCTTGCCAATACCTTATCCAAGTTGTTCAAGAAATAATTAAAAGAGTCGCCAACCACATAAAAGTCATCCATGAAGACCTTAAGAAAATAATCCACCTTGTCGGTGAAGATGGCCGTCATACACCGTTGAAAAGTTGCCAGTGCATTGCATAACCCAAATGGCATCAACGAGAATGCGAAAGTACCATGGGGACAAGTGAAAGTAGTCTTATCTTGGTCCTCCGTAGCAATAATACTTTTATTGTATCCGAAATATCCATCAAGAAAACAATAGAAAGCTAGGCCGACCAACTTATCAAGCATTTGATCAAGGACTGGAAGTGGGAAATGATCTTTCCTTGCAATGCATTTACACATTCCACATAGCCTTCTTCTTATCATTATCATGATTAAGCAATACAGACTCCAAATCAACATTCATCATGGCACTAGCTTCATCAACAATCGCCTCGATCACTAAGTCCACAAACGAACAAACTTCATTGCTTTTCGGTTGCCTCATAGTAGATTTGCATACATGGAAAACCACCTTTTCATCTCCCACCTGGAAGGTGAGTTCACTGGCTTCCACATCAACAAGAACCTTCCCCATAGCAAGGAAAGGTCTACCTAAGATAATAGGCACCTCATAGTACACTTTGCAATCAAGAATCAAAAAGTCCGTCGGGAGGATGAACTTATCAACACGAACCAACACATCATCAATAATACCCAATGGTCTTTTCATAGTACGATACACCATTTGTAACCTCATAGATATGGGTCTTGGTTTCCCAAATCCCAAAGTTTTGAACACCGAGGGGCATCAAGTTGATACTCGCCCCTAGATCACATATAGCTTTTGACAAAGTCGGCACTTCCAATAGTGCAAGGGATTGTGAAAGCGTCGGGATATTCCAATTTTGGAGCCACTGAGTGCACAATCACTCACTTGATGTATGATCTTGATAGTCTCACAATTCATTGATATTTTCTTTTTCACCAAATCCTTCATGAACTTTACATAGTCGGGCATTTGTTCCAATGCCTCAACCAATGGCACATTAATGCATAAGATGTGCATCATGTCAATAAACTTCTTGAATTGGTTCTCGCTATTTTGCTTGGCGAGCCTTTGAGGGTATGGAAGAGGAGGCCTTGGCATTGGTTCCTAGGCCTTTGGAACTACCGGCTCCGGTATGTCAATCACGTGTTCCCTAGATGGGTTCACTTCTTCTTGAGTCTCCTTCACATTTTCATAAATATCAATTCTCACTTCTTCATTATCTTGAACCACATTGCTTGGAATATCATCTTCTTTAACCACTACATCATCATCCACAATTCTTCTTTGATTTGAGGTTATTTCATCCCCACCTTTTCCACTTCTTGTGGTTACGGCCATGGCATGTCCCGTGTTGTTCCCACCCTTCGGGTTCACCACCATGTCACTAGGTAGTGCCCCATTAGTAGGAGTGTTTAAATCTTGCGAGATTTTCCCTAATTGAACCTCAAAATTGCGGATTGAAGTGTTGTGTGAGGCTAGTTGAGCATCGGAGTTGGTATTTTTCTCCATCATTTGTTTGAACATAAATTCAATCCGTCCCATCTCATTATTTGAAGATCTAGAACCATGATACAGATAAGGAGGTGGGTTTCTTGGTTGTTGATACATCGGAGGCCTTTGAAAGCTAGACCCCGATTCCTTTGATTATTAGTCCACCCCCCTTGGTAGTTGCCTTCCCAATATCCTGGATTGTTGCCACCGTAGTTGCCTTTGTTTCCTTGATTATTCCAATTTCCTTTTTTTATTGTTATTGTTCCAATTACCTTGATTGTTGTTACAACCACTCCAATTTCCTTGGTGGTTTTGATTGTTCCAATTTCCTTGAGATTGCCATTGTTGTTGATTCGGGACTTGAGAGTTGTTTCTAAGCCCTTGGTAATTGTTCACATATTGAACTTATTCCTCTTGCTCATTGTATGATACGTCTTGGTCAAACCCACTATCATCTTGCACAAATTGTTCCACATGGTTTTGCACTTGTTGACTCTTTTTCCTTCACTTGTTCACCATCAGGTTGACACCTTCCATTGCATTTACTTGATTAGGACCTTGAACTTGTTGAAGTTGAGCTTTGGCTAATTGATTCATTGTTGTGGTCAACTCAGCAATTGCTTACCCATGATCATGCAATTCTTTGTGTAGGTGAAGCACATTTGGATCACCTTGAGGAACATTAGCTCTACTTTGCAATGTCAATGAAGTATCTGCCATTTCATCTAAAATCTCACAAGCTTCGGCATATGGAATTTTCATGAAATTCCCACCCGCAAGTTGGTTGACCACGCATTGATTGGTAATGTTGACCCCCCTGTAAACGATTTGTTGAATCATAGCCTCAGCATGTCATTATTCGGGCACTCTTTCACCATAATACGGTACCTCTCCCAAATATCGTGCAAAGGCTCATTGGGTTCTTGCTTGAATGCTAGAATCTCGTCTCGAAGAGTAGACATATGCCTGGGATAAAAGAACTTGGCAATGAATTTTTTCGCCAATTCATCCCATGTATGGATAGAATGGTTTGGCAATCTTTCTAACAAATCCAAGGCTTTCCCCCATAGAGAGAAGGGAAATAGCCTCAACCTTAGAGCATCCTCGGTGACATTGGTCTGTTTACTCCCCCAACAAGTGTCCATAAACCCTTTCAAGCGCTTGTATGCATTTTGACTCGGAGTCCCGGTGAAGAATCATCGTTGCTCTAGCAATGTGAGCATAACATTGGTGATTTTGAAGTTGCCCGCCCTAATGCGGGGCGGGATTATGGAACTTGCATATCCTTCATTTGGAAACACCTTATGTGGAGCCGCTCTTGGTGGAGGTGGGGTAGGGACGGGAATATTGTCATGAGGCGGTCGACCTCACCTATTAGCTTGAGGTTCAAGAGGAACCTCATCACCGTGGTCATCATCCACTTGCTCCCCCAAAGGCAAGTTTATGAGAGGATCGTTGTTGAGAGACATTTTTTTTACCTACAATCGAGTCACAAAAAGTTTATTAACCCGGAAGGAAAAGAAGACAAGTCACACACAAAACCAAATATATAGCTAAATTCATTTTTATCTCCCTCGCAACGACGCCAAAAATTGATGTCGCCCCAAATTCACACCACTGGTTGGGATTGTGAAGCGGTCGATGCAATTATACGTACCCAACTTTTATTAGGGGTCGATTCCTTAGAGAGCTTATATCGGATTAGGTAAATAACTTAGACTAGGTGTATGGCGTGCCTAAAATGCACTTCCACATACTTGGTTGTTTCTTTCTACTTCTAAAATTTCTACTATTGTTTGTAAATGTAAAGTTAGAGGACGATATTTTTGGTGTTGTTGTTTTTGAAGTTTATAAAAGATATAGGGCCGTGACTTCCACCTAGGTGTTTACCTAATGGGTTGTGGGCTTTAGGGCATGTTTCTTGGTCGGGGTGTAATATAACAATCAACATGCAATTACCCACTCGATACCTCTCGGTAATTAGAGTTGTTTTGCCCAATTTGGCTTTCTCAAGTTCAAATGGGTAATTCACACAACCGTTGAGATATTCTCAAGTCAGATCTTACTTTCTCTAGATTCAACCCTTTAATTGGGGCTATCAATTTTTTGAGTTCACCCTAATTTCTTGTCAGACAAGTTTTCCTAGACTTTGTCTCTCTTTCTCAAGTAGAGACTAAGTCAATTAGTCATGAATCAATATTTGCAACCATTAATTCTTAAATTCAAGCAAGAACTAGGCAAATATCATACATCCAACCTTAAACAAGCCCTAAATTAAACACCCATTAGGTACCCACACTAAGGTTGGGTCACAACCCTAGCTAGAGATTTAGCTACTCATAGGCAAAAATGAAGCAAATAAGATTAAACTCATAATAGATGATAAAGGGATGAAAATTCAATGTTAAAATGATAATCTAATACAAAGTTTCCCAAAGCAGTAAAGGAAAAATGACTATCTACTTTCAGGAGTTCAAACTTAACCTAAATTTGAGAAAAAGAACTATTTATACACAACTAAAATTATCGGAAAAAATTGCCCCTGTGGAGGTTCCGCGGTCGCACAATTCCGTGTGCTGGCGTACTTTGAAGCTGGGCATGACAAGATGGACTTCTGTGGCCGCACAATTCTGTGTCCGATCCATACTTTGAAGCTGGGTTTGACAGGATGGACTTCTGCGGCCGTACAATTTTGGTTTGTGGTCGCACTTCTTCAGATTCTGCAGACCGTACATTTCTGAGTGCGGCCGCACTCTTGAATTTGAGCTTGATAGGAGGGACTTCTGCGGACCGGCACATTTCTGAGTGCGTCCGCACTCTTGAATTCTGCGGCCGCACAATAATAGTGCGGTCCGCACAATAATAGTGCGGTCCGCACATCTTCATGGACTTAGAACTCCATCTCTCTGAAACTCATCTTCTACAACCAAACAATAATTGTGCGTCCGCACTTTGCAAAGGAATTTTGTAAGAGGTCTTTCATAGTCTGGGGCCATACTCAATATTGTGCGGTCCGCACTTTGCTTTTTTTGCTTGGTTTTAGTCCTTGTTCAAAACACTTCTTCTTGAGTTGAATTTTATCGTTTTGGCACATTTTCCAATGCTCATGCAACTAAGTACATTTTATCAGTTTTTAGGAATACCTTTATGCATTTTTGAGCTAAATCTAAAGTAAAAGAGTGCAAATAAGTAGTCCAAATCCCTACTAATCAGCAGGGGGATCTACCGCGATGCCGTCCTGTAGTCCCAAAGTAAATATGCAAGGGGATCTCCCGGGATACCGTCCCATAGTCCCAAACTAAATACGCAACTCAAACAATGGAGATAACAGTTACAACAAGAAAACCTAATGTTTAGACTAAACACATGTTACATCCCGCGTTTCTCGTACGTTAATGTTTCGTCTTCAATTAATTGACATAGACTCGGGGGACGAGATTATCTTGAGGTTACCATATTTATGCTATATATAAAAAGCAATAAGTAAGTGCCATGAAGGATAAAGGATACACGAATTAAAGAAAATGAGTTTAGTTGAAAGTTGTCGATTTTGGACAAAATTCAGGCCGAGCAATAACACACGATATTTACGAACTAGTACCATACAAGGTATGATATGACCATGATAGTATAATGTATATCAAGTTTAGGTAATTTGAGACAATTCTTAATTATGTGGCTAATTGGTTAATTACCGGATAACGAGACATTACCTAATTACCTAATAAGTAGATAAAGATTAAACTTTCTCACCCTTTCCCCACGTGGCAGCAAGCCACATCTCAAAGGAATGACTCTTAGTCATTCTTCTTAGGTGGCAACCTAATATGCCAAATACACGGCATTTCAATTCAAAGAATTTCCATACAAAGATACTATAAAGACAAGTGGGGACTTTAGTCATTATGATGGATTACAACAAATTCATTCTCAATACTACAATCAGATTTTTACATTTCCATACCAAAGACTCTTCCATCAGAAGTGAATTCATATAAACTTTCAACAAATCTCATTCTCAAACACTGCAATTAGAAGTGGAGGAAACGTTGACCATTCTTAGGAGTTTTCAACTTTTCATTTTCAAACACTTGAATCAGATTCCATATATTACATTAAGCATCATGATTCTTCAACCAACCCAATGAGAATTATTGAAACTTTAGCAACGTAAAATTTTGTTGCGATTTTAACAGAGTACGGTGTAACCTTTTTTCAAGAAAATCATATGGATATTTCCCTGCTCCAGGTATGTTTAGGCTAAGCCCTTCTTTCATTTTGGAATGATATCAGAATTACACGAGTTTGATAATGAAGCATAAAGAAAAATTCATATCCCAGAATTTACGTATATTTTTCTAGTTTTGTATGTTACAATATTCTCTTTATCGAGACTTCATATTCGTTTGAGTATTTTATTTTTCCAGTCAAGAGAGCAGAGAGTCTATATATACAATATTACAGTATTTTCATTACCATCGAGCTATAATCGATGTGCATTCCCCTATTGGGAAACCTCTAATCAGATGGTAAGTTATATACCGAGCCTACTGTGGCCAAACGCCTATGAGCGAGCCCCGTTGATTGAGATACGTAGCCTAGTATGGCCAAGCGCCTATGAGAGAGCTTACTACGGAAAAGCAATAATATATATATATATATATATATATATATATATATATATATACCAATCCTTATAAGGCCGAGCAACTATTTTACTTACTAAATTGAGAGAATAGAGTTAGTACCAGCAGGTGAGCGTACCTTCAGATTATCTTTGACCCCCAGTTATTATATTATCAGTTTAGTTTCAGCTTTCAGTATATTGCCTTACATACTCGGTACATTATTTCATACTGACGTCCCTTTCTGGGGGCACTGCATTTCATGCGTGCAGGTTAAGACAGACATACGAGTAGACCTCCTTAGTTGGTGTTGCCCGAGTTCAGCTTTATCGGTAAGCTCCCCGTCATTCGGAGTTTCCGGGTCTAGAAATTTTGTGTACATCTTGTGTATATATGTAGATAGGTTATGGGTAGGTCAGGGCCCTGTTCCGATCACAGTACATCCATCAGTAGAGGCTTATAGACATTCCTGTTAGTTAGTGCAGTATGTTGGGCTTGTAGGCCCTGTACGTATATATTGTTGGCTTGTTAGTTGTAGTAATTATGCCGGCCTTGCCGGCCCAGCTTTATGTTGACAATTAGTCAGCATTAGTCTCTATTCAGTTTATATTTTGCTTCACACATTATCTTGTAATGTGGCCCATGGCCAAAGTATGACATTGCATGTTCAAAGTCTCTTAGTCGCAAGTTGTACGCAAGGATATGTGAGGCATCGGGTGACGGTCTCGCCCCCAGGCTCGGGGCATGACAGTACAAGTCAAGAAAAAAGGAGAAGGAATCCACTAAGTATGCTGCACAGAGTTTAGATAAATATTTAATACATGTAGACATACTATTGTAGGCTAAACAGGATAACTACACATGCTAGTATAACTCAATTAAATGGGTCTTGTTTATAGATGTGTGGTACACCACATTATATAAGTAGGGGACTACAGGGCATTTAGGAGTTGGTTACCCTTCTTTAAAATCTAAATCGTGTTGTAGCAGTGAGTTATATGAAATTTGAGTTAAACTTACGTGTTGCCGTTTGCATGCACAGATGACGGTAACTAGGAAGACTACAACTAGCCAAAGGAGAGAAACAGTAGTAGGTGAGAGGACTAGTAGGGTACCCCTAGCAGATGGGGCCCAATCAGAGTCCCAGTGAGAGACCCCTACTCAGCCATTACCGGCTCCTCCGCCACCTGAGGAGATTCCTAGGGAGACCGCACATCCAGTTCCCCCTTCGCTTCCATCAGATCAGGTCTTGAGGAGTGCGGTGCATTTGTTGGAACAATTGGTAGCTACACATCAACAGACTAGGGCATCAGCTAATGCAGGACCTTCTGAGGTAATTGGGAGTTCAAGAGTCCGAGAGTTTATTGCTTTGACTCCCCCAGAGTTCACAGGGACAGATCAGAGGGAGGACCCGCAGGATTTCTTAGATCAGCTTCATAGCTCTTTCGGGTTATGCATGCCACGGAGAAAGAGGCAGTTGAGCTAGCAGCTTTTCAACTACGAGATATAGCCATCCTTTGGTACGAGGGATGGGAAAGGTCCAGGGGACGTGATGCACCTCCTGCTATTTGGGAGGATTTTTCAAATGCCTTTCTTGACCAGTACTTACCGTGAGAGATCCGACAAGCCCGAGTCGATCAGATTTTAGTCCTCAAGCAGGGCAATATGAGTGTTCGAGAGTATAGTCTCCGTTTTGACTCATTGGCCAGATATGCACCATCCATAGTTGTTGCTATGTAGGACAGGATCCACATGTTTATAGCAGGGTTGGCCCCAGAGTAGACCGAGGCATGTTCCACCGCTGCATTGCAGGATAGTATGGATATCTCCCGAATTCAGGCATTTTCCCAGAATATAGAAAGGGGTAGGCATCGGCAGCAGGGTACGGAGAGGACTGAGTCAGGGCAGCGTAAGAGGATGAGATTTGCCAGGTCTCAGGAGAAGTCTTAGGGTAGTTACAGGCCCAGTACTTAGAATGACCACCTAGACCTCCGCCACCTCAGTTACAGGGTTACAGGTATGACCACGATACTCAGTCAGGACCAGGTGAAAGCTCCTAGGCGTCAGGTTTGCAGCAACAACGAGGTTCGAGGCAGGCATAACCATTTTTGCTGCGCTGTGCCATCTCCGGTAGAGGACACTTGGGTGAATGCCGAGCCGGTTCCGATGTTTGTTATACATTTGGACGTCTGGGGCATATGATGCGAGATTGCCCAAGTAGAGATTCTAGGGGTATGGCGCAACCAGCGAATTCAGCAACAAGATTATCTATGTCTGTGCATCCTTCCGGGCGGGAGTCTTAGTCTTCGGCTGGTAGAGGTTGATATAGAGGTAGACGTTTCAATTCCGATGGTAACCAGAATCGTAGCTATGCGTTAGCAGGTCGACATGACCATGAATTCTCACCAGACTTTGTGACAGGTATGTTGACCATTTGCTCTCATGATGCTTATGCCTTGATAGACCCAGGATCTACTTTATCATGTATTACCCCATTTATCATAGGGACATTTGGTATAGTGCCTTAAATACTAAGTGATCCTTTTGCGATATCTACACCGGTCAGAGAATTGATTATCGCTAGACGGGTTTACCGAGGTTGTACGGAGTCAGTTTATGATCGTCATACCTTAGCTGGCCTAGTTGAGCTAGAGATGTTTGATTTTGATGCTATCATGTGCATGGACTGGTTGGCTGCTTGCTATGCCACGGTTGATTGTCGAGCAAAGATATCTAGATTTCGTTTTCCGGGTGAGCCAGTCATTGAGTGGGTAGGTAATACAGCGACACCCGGAGGTAGGTTTATTTCCTATCTGAAGGCAAGGAAAATGATCGCAAAAGGGTGCATTTATCACATTGTGCGAGTTAGAGATGTGGATGCAGAGATACCTACACTTCAGTCTATTCAAGTAATAAAAGAGTACGCAGATGTATTCCCATATGAACTTCCAGGTATTCCTCCAAAGCGAGAGATTTATTTTGGCATCGATTTGCTTCCGGAAACTCAACCAATATCCATCCCTCCATATAGATTTGCACCTGCCAAATTGAAGGAGTTGAAGGAGCAGTTGAATTATTTACTGGAGAAAGGTTTCATCAGACCCAGTACCTCACCTTGGGGTGCACCGGTACTATTTGTACAGAAGAAAGTCGGCTCGCTGAGGATATATATCGATTATAGGCAACTGAACAAGGTAACTATTAAGAATAAGTATCCACTTCCAAGGATAGATGACTTGCTTGATCAGTTTCAGGGAGCTAGATGCTTTTCAAAGATAGATTTGAGGTCGGGGTACCACCAGGTTAGAGTTCGGGAGAGAGGTATTCCCAAGACAGCTTTTGGGACCCGATATGGCCACTTCGAGTTCCTTGTCATGTCCTTCGGGTTGACGAATGCACCTGCCATATTTATGGACTTGATGAACAGCCAATTCCGTCCATATTTAGATCTGTTCGTGATAGTCTTTATTGATTATATTCTGGTTTATTCACGTTCAGAGGATGAGCAAGTGGACCACCTGCAAGCGGTACTCCAGACCCTCCGTGATAATAAATTGTATGTTATGTTTTCTAAATGTGAGTTCTGGTTGAAGTCTGTAGCATTCTTGGGGCACATTGTATCCGATGGAGGTATAAAGGTAAACCCTCAGAAGATTGAGGCTGTGAAATCCTGGCCTAGACCTACCACTCTGACAGAGATTTGTAGCTTTCTAGGCTTAGTAGGATACTACCAGAGGTTCGTAGAGGGTTTTTCTTCTCTTTCAGCACCGTTAACGAGGTTGACGCAGAAAGCAACTAAGTTTCAATGGACGGAGGCTTGTGAGCGGAGTTTCTAGGAGCTTAAAAATAGGTTGACTTCAGTGCCAATTCTAGCACTTCTAGAGGGTCCAAATGGTTATGCCATGTATTGTGATGCCTCAGGTGTCGCGTTAGGATGTGTCTTGATGCAGCATGTGAGGGTAATTGTGTATGCTTCAAGGCAGTTAAGGAAGCACAAACAGAATTATCCGACCCATGACGTCGAGTTAGCTGCAGTTGTCCATGCACTTAAGATATGACATCATTATTTATATATTGTTCATATTGATGTATTCATAGATCATAAAAGCTTGCAATATATCTTCAAGCAAAAAGAGTTGAATTTTTGACAGAGGCGATGGATTGAGTTATTGAAAGATTACGATGTTAACATTCTCTACCATCAAGGGAAAGCTAATGTTGTAGTTGATGCCTTAAGTCGCCGATCTATGGGTAGCTTAGCACATTTAGAAGCCGAGAAAAGACAATTAACTAGAGAGATTCATCGATTGGCTTCTTTGGGGGTTCGATTAGTAGACTTTGGCAATGGTGGAGTTGTACTCCAAAATACTGCAAAATCATCTCTCATAGCTGAAGTAAAGGAGAGGCAGTACGAGGACCAAGAGTTAGTCAAGTTGAGAGAGCGAGTTCCACAGCAGAAGAAGCCTTTGTTAGAGCTCAAGGGAGATGGGGTTCTCAGATACATGGGTCGTTTATGTGTTCCAGATGTAGCAGGGCTACGAGACAGGATTATGTCAGAGGCACATTATTCGTGGTACTCCATTCATCCTGGGTCGACGAAGATGTATCATGACATTAAGGACGTGTATTGGTGGAACGATTTGAAGAAGAACATTGCTGAGTATGTCGCTCAATGTCCTAGTTTCCAGTAGGTGAAGATAGAGCACCAGAAGCCCGAAGGTCTAATGCAGACTATAGAGATCCCGACATGGAAATAGGAGGCGATAAACATGGACTTTATCATGGGTTTAACTCATTCTCATTGTAAGTTCAATTACATATGGGTGATAGTCGATAGGCTCACGAAATCAGCTCATTTCCTACCGGTCAGATCTACATATACAACAGAAGATTATGCAAAATTATATATTAAGGAGATAGTGCGACTACACGGAGTACCAATATCTATTATATCTGACCGTGGGGCCTAGTTTACATCACATTTTTGGAGATCATTTCAGAAAGGTCTACGGACTCAGGTAAATCTCAGCACAACTTTTCATCCACAAACTGATGGACAAGCCGAGCACACAATTCAGACGCTCGAGGATATGTTACGAGCATATGTGCTGGATTTTAAAAGAACTTGGGATGAGCATCTACCTCTTATCGAGTTTGCATATAATAACAGTTACCACTCCAATATCCATATGGCTCCATACGAGGCTTTGTATGGGCACATGTGCAGATCTCCTATAGAGTGGTTTGATATTGGAGAATCTGGGTTACATTGGCCAGACCTGGTTTAGTAGGCCATAGAAAAAGTAAAGCTTATCTGGGAGCGACTGTTGACAACTTAGAGTCGGCAGAAGTCATATTCTGACATGTGACGACAAGATTTAGAGTTCGGGGTTAATGACTGGGTATTCTTAAAGGTGTCACCTATGAAGGGTGTGATGAGGTTTGGCAAGAAAGGAAAACTTAGCCCACGGTATATTGGACCTTATAAGATCATACGGAAAGTGGGCCAAGTACCTTATCAGTTAGAATTGCCTTCAGAATTGGAGTCCGTCCATCCGGTTTTTCACGTATCAATGCTACGAAAGTGCATTGGCGATCCTACCCGAGTGGTGCCCACGGACGATGTACAGAGCACAAAAGACTTTTCATACGAGGAAATTCCGGTTGCCATCCTAGACCGACAAATCCGCAAGCTACGAAATAAGGAGGTAGCCTCCATGAAGGTCTTATGGAGAAGCAAGAATGTGGAAGAGATGACGTGGGAAGCGAAGGAAGAAATGAAGTCTAAATACCCCCACATGTTTCATACAAGAGATATGGCTCGAGGTGGGATACCTCAGCACAACCCTATTCAGGACAGTAGGTTCTTAGGTAAGCTCTTATTTTTGACTTTCCAAATTAATAATAGACAGCTGCGTGAGGCCAAGTGTGGCATGTATAGTATGTTTCTGGCTGCGTGCAAGGTGGTTATAGTCTAGTAGACGGAGGAGGCTCTGGCAAAATATTTCCAAGGTATCTAAGAGTAAACATTCGAGGACGAATGTTTCTAAGGGGGGAAGGATGTTACATATCGCGTTTCTCGTACGTTAAAGTTTCGTCTTCAGTTAATTGACATAGACACGGGGATGAGATCATCTTGAGGTTAGCAATATTTATGATATTTATGAAAAGCAATAAGTAAGTGCCATGAAGGATAAAGGGTACACGAATTAAAGAAAACGAGTTTCATTGAAAGTTGTCGATTTGGGATATAATTCGGGCCGAGCAATAATACCCGATATTTATGAACTAGTACCATACAATGTACCATATGACCATGATAGTATGATGTATAAAGTGTATTAAAAATAAGTAAATTTTTTAAGTAATTTGAGACAATTCTTAATTATGCGGGTAATTGGTTAATTACCGGGTAACAGGCTATTACCTAATTACCTAATAAGTGGATAAAGATTAAACTTTCCCACCCCATCCCCACGTGGCAGCAAGCCACATCTCAAAGGAATGACTTTTAGTCATTCTTATTAGGTGAAAACTTAATATGCAAAATACAAGGCATTTCAATCAAAGAATTTCCATACAAAGATACTACAATGACAAGTGGGGACGTTAGTCATTATGATGAATTTCAACAAATTCATTCTCAGTCAGATTTTTACATTTTCATACCAAAGACTCTACCATCAGAAGTGAATTTATTTAAGCTTTCAAAAAATCTCATTCTCAAATACTGCAATTAGAAGTGGAGGAAACGTTGGCCATTCTTAGGAGTTTTCAACATTTCATTTTCAAACACTTGAATCAGATTCCATATATTACATTAAGCAACCCGATTCTTCAACCAACCCAATGAGAATTATTGGAACTTTAGCAACGTAAAATTTTGCGATTCTAACGGAGTACGGTGCAACCTTTTTCCAAGAACATCATACAAATTTTCCCCTACTCCAGGTATGTTAAGGCTAATCCCTTCTTTAATTTTGGCACGATCTTGTAATTACATGAGTTTGATAACGAAGCATAAAGAAAAATTCATATCCCAAAATTTCATTCCAGCCAAGAGAGCAGAGAGTCTATATATACAGTATTACAGTAATTTCATTACCATCGAGCTATAATCGATGGGCAGTCCCCTATTGGGCAACCTTTGATCAGATGGTAAGTTATATAACGAGCCTACTGTGGTCAAGCGCCTATGAGCGAGCCTACTACGGTAGAGTAGTAATATATTTATACCAAGCCTTATAAGGCCGGGCAACTATTTTACTTACAAAATTGAGAGAATAGAGTAAGTACCAGCAGGAGAGCGTACCTTCAGATTATCTTTGACCCCTAGTTATTATATTATCAGTTCAGTTTCAGCTTTCAGTATATTGCCTTACATACTTGGTACATTATGTCGTACTGATATTCCTTTATGGGGGCGCTGCATTTCATGTGTGCGAGTTAAGACAGACAGACGGGTAGACTTCCTCAGTAGGTGTTTCGCGAGTTCAGCTTTATCGGTAAGCTCCCCGTCATTCGGAGTTGCCGGGTCTAGAAGTTTTGTGTACATCTTGTGTATATATGTAGATAGGTTATGGGTAGGTCGGGTCCCTGTTACGATCACAGTACATCCATCAGTAGAGGTTTGTAGACATATCCTGTCAGTTAGTGCAGTATGTTGGGCTTGTAGGCCCTGTATGTATATTTTGTTGGCTTGTCAATTGTAGTAATTATGACGGTCTTGCCGGCCCAACTTTATGTTGACATTTAGTCAGCGTTAGTCTCTTTTCAGTTTTATATTTTTCTTCACACATTATCTTGTAATATGGCCCATGGCCAAAGTATGACATTACATGTTCAAAGTCTCTTAGTCGCAAGTGGTACGCAAGGATAGGTGAGGCACCGGGTGCCGGTCTCTCCCCCAGGCTTGGGGCGTGACAGTACAAGTCAATAAAAAAGGAGAAGGAATGCACTAAGCATGTTGCACAGAGTTTAGATAAATATTTACGACACGTAGACATGCTATTCTAGGCTAAATAGAATAACTACACAGTCTAGTATAACTCAATTAAATCAGGTTATTACTTAGTAAAAATCAGGTTTTACAAAAAGTAGCCCGTGTACGCACTCTTCACCTCATGTACACATCGCTCACATATCATAACAATACCAAATCTTAAGGGAAGTTCCCCCACACAAGGTTAGGCAAGTCACTTACCTCGAAACCAAGCTCAATCAATAGGTAACAATGCCTTTCCCATGAATATTCGACTCTGAATGGCCTAAATCTGGCCAAAATCAATTACATACCATAATTATAACTATAAGAAACTAATCTAATTAATGAAATCAAAGCTAAAGAAAGAGATTAGAAAATTGCCCCTAAACGTCGACCCGAGCCCACGTCTTGGAATTAGATAAAAGTTACAAAATATGAAAACCAATTCACTCACGAGTTCACTAAATTATCCAAATGCGATGTCAAAATCCAATCAAAACCCAAAATCTTAGTTGAAGAACTTCTCCCATTTTCCCAAAACTTTTCACCCCAGATCCAAAATTAAAGGATGGAATTAATGATAGATTAGTGGGATATAACCACAAAAAAGTGTAGAATCACTACCTAATCGATGCCTCATAAAATCCCTCAAAATCTCGTCCAATTTCGAGCTCTCTATCTCAAGTTTTGATAAAAATGGGCAATCCCCTGTTTTGAAATGTTTATACATTCCCAGTGAATCCTTAATCGCCATCGCGGGAATAGCCTCGCGATTGGGAAGTACAACTTTGCTTCCCCAGAATTTAACCCTACGCGAACGCGATGCACTGGCTCTCATACTTACGCTATTGCTAACGTCCCCACGCGTTCGCGATGAGAAAAGCACGTGGCCCAGCTTTAGCCTCCTTAACACTATGCGAACGCGACCTTGGCCACGCGTTCACGAAGCACCACTTCGAACCAATACGTGTTCGCGTACTCCTGCCCGAGAATGCGAAGAATAAATCCTTCCTCTACCCAGCTTAGCTTACGCGATCGCGAACCCTCTCTCGCTATCGCATACAAGGAAACCAGATGCATTAGATCATAGAACTTCAGCCATATTCCAAAATAAATTCCCAATCCGTTAACCATCCGAAACTCTCTCGAGTCTAACCATGTAAAATTCATCAAATTCTGACTCCGTTGGTCCCTAAAATCCTCACCTTAAACTCTCCAAAACTCAAGTCCTAAATCCCTCAATTTCACCCTAAATTCCTATCAATTTCATGACTAAACAGTGGGAAATCATTAATAACACGCATAATAAAACCCAAGTAATTTACCTCACTGATATCTCTTGATTCTCCCTTGAATTTCACTGCCCAAAGCTCAAAAACCGGCCAACAATGGTGAAGAAATGGCAACAATTCGTGAAGTGTGGCTTATATAGGTTTCTGTCCAGGGATCTCGCACCTGTGGACCCATCTTCGCACCTATAGTCCTAGGTACACACCTGCGACTTTCACTTATCCGCTCCCTTTCCGCACCTACGACTGCCACCCTCGCACCTGCGGGCTCGTAGGTGCGACAACATCTCCGCACCTGCACTCAACGTCCAGATAGCCGAACTCCGCATCCGTGACCATTCCCGGCATTTGCGACCATTGCACATGCGGCTCCCCATCCGCAGGTGCGGAAACACAAAAATTACCCCAGCAGCTACAACACTTCTCCAACTTTAAAAAAACAAATCCGCTAACAATCCAAAACATATCCGAGGCCCTCGGAACCTCAACCAATAATTTCAACAAGTCATATATCACTACCCGAACTTAGTCGAACCTTCGGAACACCCAAAACAACACTGAAACACCAAATCAACCTCGGATTCAAGCCTAAGAACTTCTAAACTTCCAAAAATTTCCAACGACGCTGAAACCTATCAAACCACGTCTGAATGGCCTTAAATTTTACACGCATGTCACAAATGACACTACGAACGTACTCCAACTTCCGAAATTCCATTCCGACCCCAATACTTAATTTTCCACTACCGACCAAAATCGCAAAATTTCTAACTTTCGCCAATTCAAGACTAATTCTACCACGGACCTCAAAATTACATTCCATACGCATTCCTAAGTCTAAAATCTCCCAACGAAGCTAACTGAATCATAAAAATCCAAATATGATTTCGTTTACTCATAAGTTAACTTCCGGTTGACTTTTCTAACTTAACTTTCTAACTAAGAGACTAAGTGTCTCATTTCACTCCAAAACTACTTCGTACCCAAACCAACCAACCCGATACAACTCAACACAGCTGAATAACACATAAAGAAGTAGAAATGGGGGAAACATGGCTATAACTCTCGAAACAGACGACAGAGGCATTACAGATCCCCGCACTCTTAACAACCTCTCGGAGCGGTGGACTGCTGCCCTAAAGTCTGATCCTGATGGCCCGAATACCTACCGGAAGAACCATGAAGAGAGGGTGGGAGATATGAACTCTCTAGCATGGCATTGAAATAACACTAGAAGAACCCTGATAACTAGAGTACCCACTAGAAAAACCCTGAATAGTTGGCGGGCGGTAAGAACTTCTAGTATAACACTGAAATAGGGTTGCGTTGGAATACCCCGAAGAGGTGGTGGTACTGAATATGAGGGCCAACTAGGCTGACCCCTCCCAAAATGACCTCTGCCCCCAGCTGAGTCACTCTCCAGAAAATAGGACCTCTTGTCCCTCTGCATCTGCTCTCTACCCCTCTGACGATAACCCTCAATCCTCCGAGCAATCTCCACTACCAACTGATAAGAAGTCCCCATCTAAATCTCCCGAGCCATACTAGTATGAATACTAGAGTGCAACCTCGCAATAAACCTCCACACCCTCTCTGCGTCGGTAGGAAGTATCATAAGTACATGGAAATACAACTTAGTGAATCTTGCCTCATAGTCGGTCACTGACATCTGACCCTACTCGAGCTGCTCAAACTGACACCACAACTCTTCCCTATGAGTGGGTGGAATATACCAGTCCAATAATAGGCAGGTGAACTGGTCTTAAGTCATGGGAGGAGAACTTGCTGGTCTGCCAAAGAGATAGGACTTCCACCACCTACGTGCTCTGCCCTCCAACTGAAGGGTTCAGTGGTGCTCCATTTGGAGGCAAAGGTCAGTTTGGGAGAGGTCAGCCTAGCAGGCCCACATATCCAGCACCGCCGCCTCCTCGAGGTGCTCCAGTTCGACCTTATTTCAGCGCCATGCCAGAGAGTTCCTACCTCCCACTTTCTATTCAGGGTTCCTCCAGTGGGTATTCAATCCATCAGGGTCAGACTTTAGGTCAACATCCCTTCTAACTGAGAGGTTGTTTCGAGTGCAGGTATTTCAGCCACGTGCGGAGGTTCTGCCCCAAACTTCAGGGCAAGGTAGTGCAACAGGGTTCTCAGCCTATGATTACAAAACCACTAGCCACCCAGAGGCGGAGGGCAGGTGGGTAGGGGCTATCCTAAAGGTGTAGGCCAGACAGGTGGAGGCTAGTTAGGTGGCGCTCCAGCTAGATTCTATGCTTTCCCGGCCAGACCAGATACAGTGGCCTCAAATACCGTGATTTATGTCTGCGGTAGGTATTCTTTGCTATTATCTCTGTTTGCTCATTTATTGGATATTCCTCGTGAGTCCTTGGGTACTCCTACTTATGTGTCCACTCCGGTGGGCGATTCTATTATTGTGGATCAGGTCTATCGATCCTGTATTGTTACATTATGTGGTTATGAGACTAGAGAGGATTCATGTTGCTTGATATGACCAACTTTGAGGGTATCCTGGGCATGGACTGGTTATCTCCATATCTGCTATCCTTGATTGCCATTCTAATACTGTTACCTTGGCGATGCCAGAGTTTCCTAGATTGGAGTGGACGGGTTCGTCTATCAGCACATCTAGTCGGATAATCTCTTTTATGAAGGCTCGACACATGGCCGAGAAGGGTTATTTGTCTTATCTAGCATATGTTCGGGATACTACCGCAAAGACTCTGGCGATTGATTCAGTACCCGTAGTCCGGGAGTTCTCCGATGTGTTTCCTTCTAATCTTCCAAGCATGCCACCAGATCGTGATATTAATTTCTACATTGATTTGGCTCCAGGTATCCAACCTATATCTATCCCACCGTACCGTATGGCTCCGAAAGATTTGAAGGAGTTTAAGGAACATCTTGAGGAGTTTCTAGCAAAGGGGTTCGTCAGATCGAGTGTATCACCTTGGGGTGCACCAGTGTATCGCCTATGCGGATGTGCATTGATTATCGTCAATTGAAAAAAGTTACCATTAAGAACAAGTACTCGTTGACGCGGATTGATGATTTATTTGACCAGTTGAAGGGTGCCAGGGTGTTCTCTAAGATCGACTTGAGATTGGTGTACCATCAGTTGAAGATTCGGGATTCAGATGTTCCAAAGACCGCTTTCAAGACTAGATATGGCCATTATAAGTTTCTAGTAATGTCCTTCGGTCTGACTAATGCCCCAGTGGCATTTATGGATTTGATGAACAGGGTGTTCATGCCATATATTGATTCGTTTGTCATTTTCTTCATTGATGACATCTTGATATACTCGCGTAGCATAGAGGAGCACGAGCAACATTTGAGAGTGGTGCTTCAGACCTTGCAAGAATAGAAGCTATATGCTAAATTCTCCAAGTGTGAGTTTTGACTAGATTCTGTAGCATTCCTGGGGCATGTGGTATCAGGCGAGGGAATTAAGGTGGATCCCAAGAAGAATGAGGCGGTTCTGAGTTGGCCTCGTCCTACTACGATGACTGAGATTAGGAGCTTATTGGGGTTAGCAAGTTATTATCGCCGGTTTGTGGAGGACTTCTCATCTATTGAAACACCTTTGACTTGATTGACCTAGAAAGGTGCTCCGTTCCGTTGGTCCGATGATTGTGAGGCAAGCTTCCAGAAGCTCAAGATAACTTTAACTGCATCACCTATTCTAATGTTGCGTTCTGGTTCGGGGATGTATATTATGTATTGCAACGCTTTACGCATTGGCTTGGGTTGTGTATTGATGCAGGAGGGCGAGTTCCTGCATACGCTTCACATCAGCTGAAGCCCCACGAGAAGAATTATCATGTACATGATTTGGAGTTGGCCCCTACTGTTCATGATCTTAAGATCTGCAGGCATTATCTTTATGGGATTTCCTGTGAGGTTTGCACTGATCATCACAGCTTGCAGCATTTTTTCAGGCAAAGGGATATTAATTTGAGGCAGCACAGGTAGCTTGAGTTACTGAAAGACTAGGAAGTTACTATTCTTTAACATCCGGTCAAGGTGAATGTAGTTGCGGATGCCTTGAGAAAAAAGGTGGAGAGTATGGGTAGCTTTGCATTCATTTCAGCAGAGGAGAGGCCATTAGCTTTGGACATTCAGTCCTTGACTAACAAACGTGTGAGGTTGGACATTTTAGAGCCCACCCGAGTCCTTACATGCGTTAATGCCCAGCCTTCACTTTTGGAGCAGATCAAGGCTCGGCAGTATGATGACCCGCACTTGTTGGTTCTCAGAGAAACGGAACTACATGGTAGTGCCAAGGAGGTTACTATCGGTGATGATGGTGTTCTGCGACTCCAGGGTCTCCTATGTGTCCCTAATGTTTATGGATTGAGGGAGAGGATTCTAGAGGAGGCACACATTTCTCGGTATTCTATCCATCCAGGTGCCACGAAGATGTTTCGCGACCTGAGGCAACATTATTGGTGTTGGCGGATGAAGGAGGACATAGTTGAGTATATTGCGAGGTGTATAAATTGCCAGCAAGTTAAGTATGATCATTAGAGGCTAGGTGGCCTACTCCAGCAGATACTATACCTGAGTGGAAATGGGAGCGCAATAGTATGGACTTCGTAGTTGGGCTGTCGTGGTTCTTGTGGAAGTTTGATGTAGATTGGGTCATTTTCGATCGGTTGGCCAACTCGGCACACCTCATTCCGGTGGTGACCACGTATACTTCAGAGAGGTTGGCCTAGATTTATATTCAGGAGATAGTTTGATTGTATGGTGTGCCTGTTTCCATCATATCAGATAGAAGCCCTCAGTTTACCTCGCATTTATGGAGGGAAGTACAAAGTGAGTTGGGGACACGGGTAGATCTCAACACAACATTCCATCCACAGACCGATGGGTAATTGGAGCGGACAATTTAGATCTTGGAGGACATGCTCAGAGCATGTGTGATTGACTTTGGAGGGTAGTGGGATCAATTCTTGCCTTTGGCCGAGTTTGCTTACAACAACAGTTATCAGTCCAGCATCGAGATGGCTCCATTTGGGGCTTTATATGGTCAACAATGTCGTTCTCCCATCGAATGTTTTGAGTCCGATGAGGCTAAGTTATATGGTACTGATTTGGTGATGGATGCCTTGGAAAAGGTAAAGTTGATTCAGGAGCGACTTCGCACAGAACAATCTAGACAGAAGAGTTACGTGGATTAGAAGACGTGTGATTTATCATTTATAGTAGGTGAGAAAATTCTCTTGAAATTTGCACCCAAGGTTAGTAGGCCCATTTGTGGTGTTGAGATGAGTTGGGAAAGTTGCTTATGAGCTTTTTTTCCTCCCAGTCTATCGGGAGTTCATCCAGTTTTCCACGTTTCTATGTTCCTGAGGTATCATAAGGACAAGTCACTGTCGCTCCCCCTTTTTCTATCGCACGGGTTAGGTACGGAGAGATCGGGTTTATGACATTTTTGGACAACTCCTTAAAAGAAAGGGTTTAAGAAAGAGTCGCCACCTACGATTTTTATGGTGCGTTAGAGCACCTAGAGTTGATAACTCATGAACTAGTTTGCATTACCAGAGATTGGGTAAGGGCTTGAAATTATCCCAAGAGGAAGGTGTTAGGAACCCCTCAAGATCCACAACTGTGGGTCCCAGCTAATAAGTTTTGTGAATTTGGACGGTGAACAAATAGCAAGTAAGGTTCATATAAGAGGGGATTTCAAACAAGCATAAAAAATCTTTAAAGGTTTTGGAGAAAGCATTAAAATAAACATTTGAAAAGAAACTGTCCTAGGTTTAAAGTAATCCGGATCACATCAATGCAATACCCGGTATGTCACACCTCGAAGAGGCGGATACACGTGGTATTAGCGCACCAGTCATCATATTCGTATTCTACCCTTCCCACCACGTAAAGGTTATTTAAAATGCATGTGTTGGTTACGAATGCTTATTGCGTGCCATTACCCGTCCCATTCTATAAGTCCTGGAGGGTATTCAGGACTACTAATCCTACAATGTGAGTACTAGGCTGAACCCCTAGGCTTAAAGGATAAAATACTAGGCGACATGCATAACAAGTAGGACCTCACATATAAAGGGGCACATAGGGGGGAAAATAAAGGCTCATAAATCCCTCCACAGATAAACATGCCATTGGCACGTCTCAAACACACTTAGAGTCTCAGAGATGGAGTTTTAAAAAAGAGTTTTTGGGTAAAGCAGTGAGTTGCAAGAGGAGTCTGATTTGGAAAACTTAATGAATGAGTAATAGTTGATTTTTTTATTTAGAAAATGCAGTTGTTTAGGGGAAGTGGTAAAATTCAGAAGTACAATGATTTAAAGCCTTCAGGAAACATAGTCGAAAATTATTGAGGCCTGGTTTTGAAGTAAAAGTAGTGATGAATGACCCAAAATACAGTAGCTTAACATATATGGTAGTTAAAGATAATTGCAGTAAAGAAGTAATAAGTGATACCAAAATACAGTAGCTTTAGATATTCAGAGCAAGGATTTAAAATGGCACGATTTTGAGTGGAGTGAAGTGTCTTTGAAAACCCAGTAGTTTAAAGCATAACAGTGTAAAACTCAGAAAGTCCTAAAGGAAACAAATGTATAATTTCAAGACTGTTTTAAAATAGAGCCAGAGTTTTAGTAAAGCAAAGTGAACCTCAGGGAGGTAAAACAAGAATGAGAACAACAGGGTTCAAAGGTTAAAGAGGTTGATTAGCCTTAAACATAATTGGTTTAGTTTTATCCCATTCGGCCTAAAGTTGCCTAGGCGTCGTATACATTGCCTAACTATCTCAAAAGGTGAACATGCATATTTTGGATTCTGAGTTTAAAGAGTATATTTGCAGAAAATGTTTCAAGTAGGCTAACCGCATTTTATTAGATTAAGCGTGCTAATTAGGCGCTTTAACGATTTTAAATTCAAACAAGTATAAGATCCTAAACAACAGGATATCTAATGCACATAGAAATTCCTAACACATGGTTTCTAAGATGGAAATTCAGTAATGACCTTATGACAATTTATTAGTCTTGTTATTAACTGATCAAGATTATGAAATGAGGATGATAACATGCTGAAAGTGAAAGACCTAAAACAGGATTTCTACCATGTGAGATGCATGTCCTATACAAGTTATCTAATGCACAAGCAAAGTCCTATAGGCATGTTTTTCTACCCATCACCTAAGCTAAGCATGCATAACCCCTCCCAAATTCACTATCCAACCCCAATTATTCGTTTACAAATTATTACAGGCCAATAATAATAAATTACATTGATGAAAAGGAAAACTAAGAAGTTATTCTAAAGGGAGCCTTCAACTAGGCCCAATCTCCCAGCTTCACTCCTTTCGAGTCTCACAGCCTTAATGGCCTGGGTGCGGCAAAGCTCCCAAAGGGCCCAATGGATCCCTGGCCAATACCAGCACCCAGGAAAATTGCCAAGATTTTAACAAAGTGCAGTGTGGAATTACCAGCCTTGTGTGTCAAAGTTCCATGAGTATTCAGGGGTACTCAAGGAAATGCTCACACGAAGGGGGTAGGACCTAATTTTCTAGGAGTAGTGTAAGTGCAGGGAAGAGAGGAAAGTTCATAGTTTACGAAAAGAGTTTTCAAAACTGGAGAGTTAGTTTTTGAAAGATTAACTTAAAATAAACATAAACATTAATCAACAGTTCAGCAATACATGATCGCACACAAGGATAATGAGACAAAAAAGGAAAATAGATCACATAATAACACCAAGAGATATAGAGACTTATGGGAAATCCCTAAGCATGAATACACGGAATCAAAGAGATTCAGGGGACCAAGAAATGGCCAAGTTTAGATAGTAACAGGAGACAGTAAAAGAAGACAGTTGTGATAGGTGAAATTAAGAACAAGTTACAATCATATGAGCATGCAAGTCAAGTATTGACAGATGAAAAGTTCAGGGAACCAGGGATAGGAAGGTTCACACATGATACTGAACAAGAATAGAAATGGCCTAACAGATGTATACAAGAACAGGTAAAGCTCATAACAAATACTGGCTTAATCAGAAATAGGCAAAGAGTTGAGCATGGCAAGTATCATCAGGAAAAACAGAGCATCAATTGCATGTAGAATAGTAGAAGCATAAGTAGAAAACAACTAGGAATACAACATACTGAAAATTGTAATAGCCACATTGGTTTGTAACCTTGGAAATTAATCAGGACATACCAGTAACAAGAGAGAGCAGCAGAATGAAAGAGCCAAGTATGAGCACAATATTGGCCGAGGCTTATAGACGGCCAATAGCAAACAATAGCAGAGAGAGAGTAGTAGCAGAGTAAAGAAAAGAAGAGAGAAAAGCACAAGAGAGATCTTAGAGTAGTACTGATAAGAGAGAAGAACACAAGTCTGTGTGTGTCTGGTGTCATTGAAAGACATAGAGTATTTATAGTTGCAAATAGGTAGTAAAAGACAATGGTAAAAGGAAGACAGAATCAAACCAGTGTAAGAAAATACCCGGTTCCCTTAAGTCAAGGGATTCAAACTCAAAATAGTAAAACACATAGCCATATAAGGTAAATAAAGTCAGCACAAGACTTAAATAAGGAAACAATCAAGTCTGTTAAGTAACAAAGAATCTCGAAATCAATTAACTGAAGAATCAAGACAAATCACTACCTGAAATTAAGGGATTGGAATTCAATTGTAAAATACATAGTTTCATAAGGCAAAGTAAAATCAGTCAAGATTCGATTTAAGGGAAGGAATAATAGGGTAAACAATTAAGACTAGATTCAGATATTCCAATCAACGAGAGACTCATGGCAGTCAATCAATCCAAACAACGTATAGTACTCGTTAACAATAGGGAAATCAACATCGATTAGGAGAGAATTATTGAACATATAAATAGAGATGGCAAACAGTAGTAGCAACATACAGGTCTGGCAATATTGGCAGTAAGAGGCTAAAGATAGACACACATATGAAGCAAGTAGGTAAAGAGCCTTAAAAATGGCTGGCTCGTAGCAATATAGTCATAGAAAACTCAGCAAGAGTCAGAGCAGTCAAAACAACATGAAGATACGAACAAAGAAGTCCAAGAGAATTAGGGTTTTCATCATAAAACAGGTTAAAACAGTAAGAGCATGGAATCAATAAATATACAAGAGAGGAACTCAGACATATAAGTTGAATCAATTCGAACCAGTATAGAAAAGACTTAGAGGAAACCCTAACAAAAAATAAATACTCAGAAACGTTTTAAACTTGATGAATCTTAAAGATCTAGTCGAGAATAGCGTAAAACATTAAAGAATGAGTTGAAAATCGTTAAAATACAGAGGTTTTAAGAGATTTAGGGTTTCATAAGAAACCAGAGAAAGTAAAGGGAACCTGGCTGTGAAACCCAGGAAGATTGGTGATGAGAGTACCATCTAGTCAAAACCCATCGGAGACGGCCGTAAACAACCCTAGGCAAAGCTTCCAGTGGTGGTCCGGCATGGTGAGGACCCATGAAGGTCTCAGAGATGAAGAGTCCGGAGAGATAAGGCTTCAAGGCGGTTGGTGGTCGAAATAGGTGAGACTAGAAGTGGCCGGAGAGACGGTGAAAGCCATCGGAGAAGAAGGAGAACCCAGAAGGTTCTAGAGATAAGGAGGAGAGGAAGAGACAGATAGGGGGAGAGTAGTTGTCTCGAAAATGAGAGATGGGGAGGGGGGGGTAGTTAGGATTAATTATGGTAAGCTTTGATCTGGGCTGTTGATTTGAATTAATCAACGGCTCAGATTAAAGCAGGGATTGGGTCGGGTAGATTTTAGGTATTGGGCCGGCTAAAAGGGTCAAATGGATTGGGTATTTTGGGGTTTAAATGTGGATAAATTTGAAAATAAAAATGACTACTAGTTAAATACCCACAAAAAGATAATATTAATAAAAAATAGCTAATAATTGTATAAAGCGAAATTGAGTAAAAGTAGGTAAAATCCCAGTAATTAACTAATATTAAGTGCAAAGAATATGTAAGTTTCGAATAAAAATAGTACAAAATGTTCAATTGGGCTATGATTGTAAAATTGTTGCAATTGAAATTAAATGGCACCCAATTGGCTAATTTGTGAAATAATTAAATTTTAACAGCTAGAAAATGATTATAAACGATATACTGAGCTGGAAACATTTTTGAAATTATTTATAGCATAGTTTATGAATAATTATTTAAATATGAAATATTGAATAAATATGCGAATAATTTAATAAAATAGGGAGAAAATTATTATTTTAAATAGTGATTTTGAAAGCTTATATGCAAGTTTGAAAATAATTTGAGGAAAAATTGGGTATCAACAGCTGCCCCTCTTTACCCGGGAAGGATGAAAGAGTTGTCGGGTAAAGATATGATGGCCAATTTTGACCGAGATGAAACTGCGAGATAGAATTTGGCCGCACCCTGGCTTCTGAGTTTCCTACATATCCATGGTTTTACAGGAATCAGGCCGTATGTAGTTCCGGAATCATCGGCGAAATATACCGGTGATGTTTCACAAGAACGGACGCAGGATGCATGGTAAGGTAAAGGTAGGAAGGTCTTACAGGGTTGTATCGAAGATATGGTGCGGTCTGCTCTTGCCTGGTTGGCTATTCCGGCCGGGTTACCTGCAAATAGAGAACAAACGTATATTGTGCATAATATAAACATGATGCAAGTTCCCGTTGGACTATGAATGATGTCTTTGGACAATTATGATGATGTCCTTAGACCATGATATCCTGGGCCATGAATCGCTTAGCGCGGGATTCGCAAGCTATGAAATGATGTTCTTGGGCCATGAAAATGGTGCCTCTGAACGATGACGCCTTTGGACAAGTTAGCTATATTTTAGCCCATGAAGAATGCAGTAGTATGATGTTGACAAGACAGAGCTTAGTCTTGCGATTTGCGAAAAGAAAGAGGGCAGAGCTTAGCACGAAAGAAAGCGTAAATAACGTAACAAAAGGCGACTGTTTTGAAAAGGTAGAAAGGGGCTTAGCGTAATGAAATAAGATGCAGAGAGAGGTAGCGTAGAACCTCGGAAGGCAGAATGATAGCCTTATGCAATGCAGGAAATAAAATGCAGGGGAGGTAGCGTAGAACCTCGGAAGGAAGAATAGGTAGCCTTATGCAAGAAGTATATGCAGATGAGACAACACTTAGTCTTGGAAGGAAGAAAGGTAGCCTTATGCAAAGATGCGAATGCAGATGGAGGTAGAGCTTAACCTCGGAAGGCAGAAAGGTAGCCTTATGCAAAGATGCGAATGCAGATGGAGATAGAGCTTAACCTCGGAAGGCAGACAGGTAGCCTTATGCAGATGCGAATGCAGATGGAGGTAGAGCTTAACCTCATGCAGATGGAGACAGATCTTAGTCTCGGAAGGCAAAATGGTAGCCTTATGCAATGCGAGAAAATGCAGAGAGATAGTGCTTAGTCTCGGAAGGAAGAATGGTATCCTTATGCAATGCGGAAAATAAAACGACAGTAAGAGTTCTTAGCTGATGATAAATTTTGGCGATATGATTGTTGTGAATGAAGTATCGTTTGCAATGATGATAGTAGTAAGCGTTGGCATGTGCGATGAGTTCGAGAGCATATCCTTGAGAAGCATGCGTCTTGTGGGGAAAATGAGATGTCTTGGGCTTTCGCCATATTTGTGCCCGCATCCAAAGAAAAATCGTGAGATCCGTAAAGGGAAGGGTTAGTTCGTATCCCCGCTGGCTTGGCTTGGCATGTTTGCTTGATGATGATAACTTTGTTTGTACCACAGGGGTGGCGTTGCTAAAACAAGCTGTTTTTGACAAATAAATATGCATGGTTTTATAAAATATGATATAACATATAATAAAAAAAAGAATAATTTCCTTTGGATGAATCGACGACCACGACGCGGTTCAAGACATTGCAACCTCTCTTGCTGTGGAGATTTGAGGGTCCTCCTCAAAATTCTGCCCTAGTTTGATGGGTGAAGGCTTCTGGCTGTTACTGGTGCGGTGCTCGGCTGAACTTGCTTCGGAATTTTGAGGTCCCTCCTCAAAATTCTGCCCCAGTTTCCATTCGTGGGGGAAAATGAAAAGTTTATTAAAATGTGGCCGAACCCACAGGGCTGCCTACGTATCCCCTCTTAAATGGGAATCAGGTCAGGCGTAGTTCAATTTACAACATTGATAGAAGCATAATAGTTACACATAGTAGCGCTTGACTGCATCTGAATTGATTGGTTTAGGCCAAATTTCTCCATCCATTTCTGCCAGTATGAGTGCTCCACCTGTTATCACTCGGTGAACCATTTACGGGCCTTGCCAATTGGGAGAGAATTTCCCTTTTGCTTCGTCTTGATGAGGAAAGATTTTCTTTAACACCAGCTGCCCCGGTGTGAATCGCCTTGGTTTGAATTTGTTGTTGAAGGCTCTGTTCATTCTATTTTGATATAGCTGACCATGAAAAACCGCGTTCATTCTCTTTCCGTCTATGAGGGCGAATTGCTCATAGCGACTTCTTACCCATTCTGCGCCTCTGAGCTTGGCTTCTTGTATGATTCTCAAAGATGGAATCTCAACTTTAGCAGGAATGACGGCTTCTGTACCGTATACCAACATGTAAGGAGTTGCCCCGGTTGATGTGCGAATCGTGGTGCGATACCCCAACAGGGAAAATGATAATCTCTCATGCAATTGCTTGTGCTTTTCTATCATTTTTCTCAATATCTTCTTGTGGTTCTTGTTGTCAGCCTCAACGGATCCATTCATTTGAGGTCTATATGCTGTAGAATTCTTGTTCTTGATCTTGATGGTTTCACACATGGCTTTCATCAAGTCACTGTTGAGATTAAATCCATTATCGGTGATGACTGATTCTGGAACTCAGAATCGACAGACAATGCAGTCGCGGACAAAGTCGGCCACGATCTTCTTAGTAACTGCTTTGTAGGATGTTGCTTCGACCCATTTGGTGAAATAGTCAATGGCAACCAGAATGAACTTGTGTCCATTGGGCTGCAGGCTCGATTCGTCCAATGACGTCCATGCCCCAAGCGGTGAACAGCCAGGGTGAACTTGTTGCATTAAGCTCACTAGGAGGTACCTTTATCATATCCCCATGTATCTGACAGCGGTGGCATTTTCGGACATACTGGATGCAATCTGTTTCCATGGTCATCCAGAAATAACCAGCCCGAAGTATCTTCTTTGCTAGAACAAACCCATTCATATGAGGACCGCATGTACCAGCATGTATTTCCTTCAACAATTTCGTCGCTTCCTTTGCTTCGAGACATCTTAGCAAACCCAAATCAGGAGTCCTCCTGTACATGATTCCTCCACTATGAAAGAAATTATTTGATAACCTTCGAAGAGTGCGCTTCTGAATAGCGTTTTCAAGCTCTGGGTACTCTCCCTCCGCCAAGTATTACTTAATATCATGAAACCAAGGCTTTCCATCTTCTTCTTCTTCAACATGGGCGCAGTAGGCCGGCTGATTGTGAATCCCCACCAGGATAGGATCAATGAAGTTCTTATCTGGATGCTGGATCATAGATGACAAGGTAGCCAATGCATCGACGAACTCATTCTGGATTCTGGGAATGTGCCGGAATTCACTCTTTGTGAACCTCTTTCTCAATTCCTGCACACGATGTAGGTATGGCAGTATCTTGGAATTCTTGGTCACTCATTCTCCTTGGACTTGGTGTATCAATAAGTATGAGTCACCAATTACTAATAATTCCTGAACATTCATGTCGATGGCCAAATTGAGCCCAAGGATGCAGGCCTCATATTCAGCCATGTTGTTGGTGCAGGGGAATCTGAGTTTGGCGGATACCGGGTAGTGTTGACCGGTTTCTGAAATTAAGACAGCTCCAATACCCACGCCTTTGAAGTTTGCGGCCCCATCAAAGAACATCCTCCAACCGTCGTAGGATTTTGCAATGTCCTCTCCTACGAATGACACTTCTTCATCGGGGAAATACATTTTCAATGGTTCGTATTTTCCGCCCACATGATTTTCAGAAAGATGATCGGCTAATTCTTATCCCTTGACTGCCTTTCAAGTTACGTAAATGATGTCGAACTCACTTAGCAAGATCTGCCATTTAGCTAGCTTGCCAGTGGGCATGGGCTTCTGAAAGATGTACTAGAGCAGATCAATCCTTGATATGAGGTACGTTGTGTAGGCGCATAAATAATGCCTCAGCTTCTGTGTGACCAAAGTCAAAGCACAACAGGTGCGCTCTAATAGAGAATACCGGGCTTCATACGGAGTAAACTTCTTGCTGAGGTAGTAAATTGCTTGCTCTTTCCTCCCTGTTTTGTCATGTTGCCCGAGAACGCAACCGAAAGCTCCATCTAACACGGCAAGGTAGAGTAATAGGGGTCTACCTGGCTCTGGAGGTACCAAGACTGGTGGTGTTGAGAGATACTCTTTGATTCTGTCGAAGGCCTTTTGACAATCCTCAGTCCATTTGGTGGCAGCATCCTTTCTTAGCATTTTGAAAATTGGTTCATAGATGACGGTAGACTGGGCTATGAACCGGCTAATATAATTGAGCCTTCCCAAAAAACTCATAACATCCTTCTTGTTCCTTGGTGGCGACAATTCTTGGATAGCTTTGACTTTAGATGGATCCAATTCTATTCCCCAGCGGCTTACAATGAACCCCAGTAGCTTGCCAGCAGGAACCCCGAACACACACTTTGCGGGGTTAAGTTTTAGATTGTATTTCCTTATCCTGTTGAAGAACTTTCTCAAATCTTCCATGTGATCAGCAACTTTCTTTGATTTGATGATGACGTCGTCCATATATACCTCGATCTCTTTGTGATTCATATCATGGAATATAGTAGTCATAGTTCTCATATAAGTGGCCCCTGCATTCTTCAGACCGAATGACATCATCTTGTAACAATACACTCCTGACGGCGTAATGAATGTCGTTTTCTCAACATCTTCCTCGTCCATCCAAATCTGATGGTAACCAGCGAAACAATCTACAAAGGATTGCAGTTCGTGCTTGGCACAGTTGTCAATCAAGATGTGTATGTTTGGCAAGGGGAAGTCGTCTTTCGGACTGGCCCGGTTAAGATCCCGGTAGTCGACGCAGACGCTGACCTTCCCATCTTTCCTTGGTACAGGAAAAATGTTGGCTAACCATGTAGGATATTCGACCACTCGGAGAACCCCGGCGTTGATCTGTTTGGTGACCTCTTCTTTGATTTTCAAGCTCATGTCTGACTTGAACTTTCTGAGCTTTTGCTTCACTGGTGGGCATGTTGGATTGGTTGGCAGCTTGTCGGACACAATAGATGTACTGAGACCAGTCATGTCATCATATGAACAGGCGAATATGTCCTTATATTCCCTTAAGAATTTCGTATATTCCTCTTTTTCTTACGGCGACAGATGAATGCTGATGCGTGTTTGTTTGATGATCTTTGCGTTTCCCGGGTTGACGACCTCAGTCTCGTCCAAGTTAGACTTAGGTCTATTCTCAAAGTTCTCGACCTCTTTAATAATATCCTCAGGTATATCATCCTCGTCTGACTCAGAATTCGTTTGTTGCGTTGCCTCGTTGCAGGTCACAATCGTCGGTTCATCAAGATAAGTAATACTAATGCTGTGTAAATAAAGTAATGGGGAGGAAAGCAGTAGCAAGTAAATATAAGATTATAAAGAAAATGGAAATTCTTTGATAAATTGAATAATTGTTTGAACATGAGAGCTCTTTCTTGCAGAAATTAAAAATGCGAAAAGGAAGAAAATTCTTTAAATAAATAAACTGTAAATAATGCTTGTTTTGTTAGCCTTGCTACCCCGAGGCTCGATGGGCTTTGGTTGTCCTGACGGACCAATTGTTGAGATATGATCCCTTGCTCACGACTTGTATATAAGGGCCTTCCTCCCCCTCCTCTTCGAGAATGACACAGAAGTCCATGTCCTCATCATCCAGAAATAGATCCCTTATTTCTGCTAGCACCTCCTCCTCGTCTGTACCATATGTGATGTCAGCTGGCTGGAAAGTCTGCTCTATGTGAGGTATTGGTTGCTCCAATGGGTAGTAGGGGCTGCGCCATGGTGGCGACCAGTCCTTGAACTCCTTCCAAGTGTACTCGTACCCTAGACCAAAAGTGGTACCATGCTTCTTGAGTGTTATTGGTTTTGTTATTCCTTGGAGATTCTTACCGAGCCCTTTACCCGGCTCGTACCCTTGCCAGTTCAATACGCTTTTGGTCTTACTGCCCCACCACTTGTCTTTGTCAATGGAGTTTACACGTTCAACGTTGTGGTAGATTTCTCCACCCAACTTCCTCGTTCCATCGACAACCGAAAAGGTCTGGCGACCATAGATATGGTTGCTACCGTCGCCATGAATGATTACCTCTTGGTGATTCCATTCAAACTTCACAGATTGGTGTAAGGTTGATGCTACGGCTCCATCCACGTGGATCCAGGGTCGTCCCAACAATAAATTGTAGGACGCAGGCATATCTATCACTTGGAAATCTACATCGAACCAAGTTGGTCCCATCTGTAAGCACAAGGTGATTTCTCCCATTGTATACCTCTGCGAACCATCGAAGGCTTTTACGTTGATTTCTCCTGTCACGCCCCAAACTAGGGGAGGCACGACTGGCACTCGATACTGTATTCGATCGAGTTAGCCACTAAACATACTAGCTAACTAAACTGGGGGCCCAACAGATCGAGCAACACAACATCTGAAATACTAAGCCTGGACCGTTAAGGTCATGACCTGAATAACAATAAGCCATATAAAAAAAAGTAGACAAGCCAAAATAATAAAGTACTAGCTGGCCGACGAGGCTGCGACTGAAGACATACATACCTACACACATATATATACATGCAAGGCCTATGGGCTGTAGACTGAAAACTGCAAAAGGAAACCCAGAATATGTGTCCACAATAGCCTCTAAGAGTGTCATAAGCACTGTCGGGACAAGGCCCCTACTACACCCAAATTGTACAACAAAAGTAACCATCCTATGAAAGCTCCAGGAAGAGATGGAGCTTAACATTTCACAGCTGAACCCCGAAATCCTAGCGGGGAGGGGGTCGATCAGAGTCCCTACCTGGACCTGCACGCACGAAACAAAATGCAGTGTCACCAGGCAACGGGACATCAATACGAATAAAAATGTACTGGTATGTAAGGCAGAAAGTAGAATCATACATAGCTGATGTAAAAAGGGTAATAGAGATACCACCTGACACTGAAACTCTGATAGCCTCCATGGCTGACATCCGACCTCATAGTAATCAAATATGCATGGTATGCTCGTGTAATCGTATATCATGAATACATATATATTGATGCAAATGCATGACATACCCAACCAAATGCTAGCAATGGCGGTCTCTCCCGGTAGCTAACCGGTATCATATTGCCAACCTGTGGCCATCTGTACAATATATATAGTCTTTTGGGCAAATAGGCCCCATACCTCCGATTATAGCTCGAAGTCCATGCATAATATGCCATGTATGATATGAAATTTGAATGCACATAATAGGCCATAACAAGAACTTAGCCAATCTTGGCTCATTGGTACTCTTATTCTAATAATCTCATAAATACCTTCATATCGCATATAAATGTCTCGTGGAACCTCATATGTTTTTTGAATAAGCTTGAAAACTTAACTCGACTTTTAGAAAGATAACTTAACTCTGAAGATGTTCATAAAAAGCTTAA
>ML255228.1:0-32170 GCA_005239495.1 Nicotiana undulata
CATTCGGGTGTTCGTCGCTGAGAGTACTACCGGGATTTGACTACATGGTGAGCTGCTCTTCCTTACGTTCTGCAGCGGCACTGTGGAGTTTCTATCATTTTTGGGATATTCCTGTCTACCCCCTTTCAGACAGTTCTACATTCATTTTGTCTATTTGTATATTCCACTAGTCGCTTGTGGACTTGTGACACTAGGTCTTGGCACATGTAGTTGATTCACTAGTATTATACTACTCTGTTTTATGCTGGCAAACAATTTTTGAGTTACTTTAAATTACATTGCCTCGTTTCCTCACTTTCATTTAAGGACTGCTTAAAATAAAACTGGATAAGTATTTGAACATCTCATTTGTTTAAGTAATTTCGTTAGTAACTAGTGTTGGCTTGCCTGACTTTGGTGTTGGGCGCCATCACGACCTGAGTAGGAATTCGGGTCTTGACACAAGGTCTGGTCCGCGATCGCAGAAGTCAATGAAAGTGTGAACCGCGATCGCAATGTTGTTTACGCGATCGCGGAGAAGGAATTGGTCACAAGCCCCTGAAGTGTTCTACGTGACCGCAAAGGTTTTCACGCGGTCGCAGAAGCTAGAAACTTGACTTTACGTGATCGCAAAGGTTTCCACGTGATCGCAGTGGTTTAAGATCTGAGCCTACGCGATCAGAATCATTGTTCCGCGATCGCGAAGCGTTAAATCTGGGCGAAAACTGGGCAGTTTTGGTATTTCATATTTTTATCCCCAAATCATTTATATACACGACTTGGCAGATATTTTCTGCATCTTTGGTTAATCTTTGTCTTAGTTTAAATATTGTTTTGTGTCTTGAAGACAAGGAAGAACAAATATTGAAGCTAGGGTTTGCACACACACTTGGGATTTGAAGATTTCAACCTTGTGGTTAAGGATTTCTTACCCATTTATGTTTGTTTCTTCATTTTCTTGATTTGTATTGAATATTTAAGTGTATAGTATTTGTTTCCAACACTTAAATATTGTTTATGAAAATATTCATATTTAAAGTGTGGATTAAATACCTTGTTGTGCTTATGTATTGAATGATTTGTATGCATTTATGAAGTGAGTTATTGTTACTTTTATTATTCTTGTTCTTTAATGTTTCCAAAAGGATTAGCTAACCCTAGGACTCGCTCATTAACTCCGAATTAATTTTGGAAAAGATAATTTGGGGTTGGGAAAGATTAATTAACAAGAACTTGAGGCTTTAACCCTCATTTTATAGATTCTACCTAGGGATAGGATTGAACTACTTGTAGCCATACCCGGAAGTGCTTAATATCTTAATTGAGTTAGGAATAATTCAATTAGGAAGTCTTGTTAGTCATTGGGAAAAGCTAATTAAGAATTATTATCCGTGGCTAATTAACATAAACTCGCTCATATTTGTAAAATCATGAAATACATTGGATCGTTACTTGAGTGTAATACCCAATGCATTCATACTTGTTGCCATTGATCATTTTACTTGCTTTCTAGGTTAGTTTATATTTTCGCATTTAGTTATAAATATTTTCACTACAAAAATCTAAGTGTTTGGCACTGCGCGATAAGTGATAATTCTCGTACATTCCTAATCTCCTCCATATTGTTCTCTGTGGGATTCGACCCCAACCTTGTTGGGTTACTATATTTGACATCGATCGCTTACACTATTTTAAGGTGTAGTTTGAGCATATCAAATTTTGGCGCCGTTGCCGGGGAACAATTGGCGTAATTTAGGTTGTTTGAGAAATAAGCATAAGTGCTTTGATCCAAACTTGTGAATATTTGTGTAATTATTTTTCTTGCTTAGTTTCTTAATTTTTGATAAAAAAATAATAATATATGGCATCATACAATGAAAATTGGTCGGATGGTAGTTGTTCATACTTTGATGACCCTTGTCCTTATTTTGGAGGACCACACTCGTGGAAAAATTGTTTAAATTCTCCCAGGGATGGATTGTGCGCACAATCTCAAACCCATGAGTGGAGTATTTGTGATAGGTGTGTTTGCCAAAATGGTCATTGGTATGATTGTGTATATTTGTCCGTCCCTTCCCCAAGCCCCCACTATGATGCGTCTACTTTTTGTGATGGAGATTTTAGGGGTGAAGAAGTGGAGGAAATTGAGCATGGTAGAAATGGAGAGTTCAAGCTCAGGTTGGAATGCTTACTTGAGGAAGGAAACCATGAGCAAAATGCCTTGGAAGAACTTTTGGAGAATAGTCTCCAAAATAAATTGGCACTTGAAAGGTTGCACTCACAAATGGATGAAATGATTGAAGCTTCAAGGGTTCAAAAAGACTTGGAGGTGAGTGATGGCCAAGAACCTCCCTTGGAGGTTGAAGTTGAAAATTCTTCCTTGGCACTTGAACAAAGCCAAGAAGAGCTCTCAAATGCTCAAAATGAGAGGATGATGCTCATGTTGGAGGCCATTCTTGAAAATGAGGAAAAGCACAACTTTGCACTCGAGGAAGTGAAACATGATGTGACTCAAAATGATGAGCACATCCGCACTTTGGAGGATCAAATGAAAGCATTGACGGAGGCTCATTATGCCTCTCAAGTTGAAAGTGTGGATGGAAGCCAAGAAGAGTCCAATTCCGAGTATAAAAGTGAGTTTTACTTTGAGGAATCAAGACTTGAACATCCGCCAACCGACTCCATGAGTGTTAGTGATGCCGAGAAAAATGTGGAATTAGAGTCAACCGGGTTAATTGAAAATTTTGTTGAAATTGACTCTATTCCGGGGGAACAGGAGGATGTCAAAATCCGGGAAATATTGCAAGTTGGAGGTTTGAAGGCACATTCCAAGCATTTTTCAACATTGGAATTGTGTGGTGATACGGAAGTTGAACTACACGAAGCAATGAAGTTTTGCGAGGAAGAAAAATTCATACCATACATCTTACAGTTTGAGGAAACAAGAAAGCAAAAAAGGCATTCCTCACATGAGAGCCAAGACGTGCAAAATGAAGACTTTAAGGCTTGGCTCGATCATTTACTTACCACCACCCACCGCTCGTGGTCACAAGCTTGATTCCAAGCTTGGCTCTCAATTCATATCATCCGAGTGGCGAGAAAAGTGGTAAAGTTGTCTTGCGTCGTGCCACGACGTTAAATGCGGCGCTTGATGGGGGCAACCCATTGTTTTTCAAAAAATTTGGTCATTTTTGAAATTTTCTTTTTTAGAATAGCTTATTATATGTTTTTCTAACCAATCATCCAAGTTTCAGAATTTTTAGAGTTGATTTGAGCGGTTCGGGGTGACCGGATATCCAAAGACAGTGCAAAAGAAGCAACAAAAATCACTGGGCAACACTACCTCAGTATGCGATGCCCATAGCCCATTCTGCGATCTCAAATGTGCTTTTTAGGGCAAAAATGCGATCGCAAAATTCACAGCTAAATTGCATAAAAATATATTGAATCGCGATCGCGTAGAGTAGAAAATTTTCTTACTCATCGCGATCGCAGGATGTGGGATAAATTACTCACTACGATCCCATTGATCTTATCGCGATCGCAGGGCACAGGTGAGTCGTGTGAATTAAAACACTGGGAAGAAATTTGAAATGCCCACTTTTGCTAAAACACAGAACAAAATTTCTCTTGCCCCCTGAACCCCTGAAACGGTCCCAAATCACATTGTACTTCAAGATTCCATTACATCCCTTCATTTCTCTCCAGGTATGTAAATTCTCACCTCTATGCTCTGTTTTAATTTCACTTGTTATGATGAATTAAATTGTGGGCTGCCCTATTTTTGTTGATTTTATTAATGGTTAGTGTTGATGCCCATGTTTGCTTGCTTGCTGTGGGAGTTTGGTTGAGTGTAGGAGTGAACATGTGTGTAAATTTTGGGGTGATTAGTTATGTTTGGGTGGTCTAAAATTGTTGAGGAAAAAAGAAACCCACCATTTGTATGTTGAAATGCTCAGGTGAACTGATAATGGGCGAAGAAGATGACCTTCGCGATCGCGACGCCTACTTCTGATGTAACGACCCGGCGGTCATTCCGTTGAACCTGCATTATAATTACTGTTATTGACTTTTCATAGGTTGGTTATACTGTTCTTGATGTGTTAGAGTTGGTAGGCTTGGAATCGGAATGATTATAAAGAGAATTTAATCACTTAGTCTTTAAAAATAGCCTTAAAGTTGGAAAAGTCAACGGAGAGTTGACTTATTGGTAAATGATCTCGGAATTGGATTTTATGGCTCAGATAGCTTATTTAGGAGATTTGGGACTTAGGAGTGTGTTCAGAATAATTTTGTGATGTCCGGTGTAGAATTAGGCTTGAATTGGCGAAAGTTAGTTTTTGGCGATTTTCGATCGGCAATGGAAAATAGGTTATCGGAGTCGGAATGGAATTCCGACAGTTGGAACAGGTTCATAGGGTCATTTTGGATCTGTCTGCAAAAGTTCAGGTCAATCGGAGTTGTTTTGGATAGTTTCGGCATCGTTAGTAGATTTTAGAAAATTTCAAAGTTCTTAGGCTTGAATCCGACGTGATTTTGGTGTTTTGATGTTAGTTTTGGTGTTCCGAGGGTGAAACTAAGTTTGGATGATCATATGCGATGTGTTAGTAATTTGGTTGAGGTCCCGACGGGCTCGGGATTGATTTCGGATGGTTAACGAGAAATTTGGGAACTTGAAATACGCAGCTTCAGCTGGGCCCGCAGGAGCGAGTAAAGCTCCGCAGATGCGGAAGTTGACCAACTGAGGAAAATCCGCAGGTGCGAGCTATTTTCCGCACCTGCGATGCCGCAGATGCAGAAGTCCCAGCGCAGGTGCGGAGGCCGAGATTTGAGGGTGCTTCGCAGGTGCACTTAAGTGGCCGCAGGTGCGGAACCACTGTTCAGAAAGTATATAAGCATGCCTTCGCGAATTTTAACCATTTTTCCCCTATTGTTGTACGGGTTCCGAGGTTTTTGTGGTATTTTGAAGAGGGAAACGTTGGTGCATCATTGAGGTAAGATTTTTGGACTTAATAACTCGATTATAGGTGATTTAAGACCTTAATATCAGTACAAATTCATGAAAAATCAGTAGAAAAAAGGGGAGTTAGGGCTTGAGATTATGAGACTTTTAGGGGTCGATTTAAGGGGTCAAACGAACTCCGATTTTAGCGTTCTTTATATGTACGAACTCGTGAGATGGCGAAGAACATTTTGGTATAAAAATTTCTGAGTTCCGAGACGCGGGCCCGGGGGTCGAGTTTTGACCGATTTCGGGTTTTGAGCTAAAATTAGATTTTTCAATTGGAATTCATTCCTTAAGCATAATTTGACGATAAAAATCTGAACTTGGTAGATTTGGAGCATTCGGGAGTTGATCCGAGAGGCAAGCGTATTGCGGAATAGTTTTCGGGCTAGTTTGAGGTAAGTAATATCTTTAAATCCTGTCCTAAGGGTATGAAACCCCGGACTCTGCACCCTTTCACGGGTCTTGGAATGTAAAGGTTGGAACTTTGGAAATATATTCCCTATTTAGGCAACTATTGAGTTGAAAATCGATTTTAAAGCCTATGCTTAATAGTATTGATATATATTTGATATGTTTTGGGTTGTAAGCCATGTTTGGGGCCTAATGCCGATTTGTTTACCCCTTGGGGGCTGTTTTACTATTTTCCCCACTGATATGTTATGATATTCACTCAGTATTTTCTTGATAATTGTTTTGACACTCAGAGTATTTTGATACTTTTTATTGAAAATGAAACACTGTTTTTCGGTCGAGAACCCGGTATATTTATGGCCTGAAGGGCATGTTGAGAGTGTCTGACTGAGTGAGGTTGCGGGCCATTATTGTGAGGATGTTGTGATATGAGAGAGGTTGCAGGCCGATATTGTGAGTGATTTATGCCATGATGTGGCTTGTTATAGTGCTTGGGGTGTAGGAGCCCCTCCGGAGTCTGTACACACCCCCAGTGAGCACAGGTACCTATTGAGTGCGAATGATTGCACGCGGGGATGATACTGAGTGATTGTGAGGTTGCCTGATGGGCTAATATTGAGTGACTGTGAGGTTGCCTGATGGGCTGATACTGAGATTATTATGAGAAATGATTATGGCCCGAGGGGCAGATTTATGAAAAATTTACTAAGTTTTTGACTACGATTCACTTCGTTTTTTTTTTTCAAACTGATTTTTACTGAGAGTTTTACTGAGATATATTGAAATTATACTTGTTTCAAAGGATTTTTGGAAATTAGTTTTTGAACTTATGCATTTGATGAATATTTATGGTGACTTGGTGATTTACTGTTTTTGTGAATTGGTGTATCTGTGCTGTGTATTTCTTATTTCTCAGACAGTGATTTATTTTCATTACTACTGAGTTGGCGTACTCATCATTACTCCCTGCACCTTTGTGTGCAGACCCAGGTACTGGTTCAGAGCAGTAGTCATCCGAGTTTCGTTCATCGTCAGCTTGGGGATTTCGATGTAGTTGTCCAGCGTCCGCAGCTTCCCTATTTCCCTTCTTTATTTAGTATTAGTATTTTATTCCTAGACTTTGTCTTGACAATAGCAGAGTTAGTTTATTTCGTAGATGCTCATGACATGTTGACTACGGGTCTTGGGGACGGTTGTAGACTATTAGCTTGATTGTTTTGTTAAAGATTTCGGAATTTATATGCGTATTATGAATCGTTGAAAACAAATTGAGATATTTGAAAAGAAAAAAGTGAAAATTTTGAGTGTTGGCTAGCCTAGTTCCACGATAGGCGCCATCACGACCGGTTAGGATTTGGGGGACATCCGCGATTGCGTAGGTCTAAGTTTGCTGGGCTTCTTGATTACCCATCGCGGTCGCGTAAGACGATTTGTGATCGCGTAGCTTCAACAACTGGGAAGCATCAGTTTATTCATTGTGATCGCGTGAACTGGGTTGCGATCGTGTCGCTTCACAGCCTTTGTTCTTCGCGATCGCGGTTCATTCTCTGCGATCGCGGTTCATTAACTCCCCGGCAGCAAACCAGTGAACTTGCAAAATTGTGGTCCAAATGCTTTCTGAATTGTTTCTTTGGCCTAACTACCCCCAAATGCATTGCAAGTGCCCATATGATTGTTTGACATAATTACTCTTTTTGTAGGCACTTTGCGCTCTAAAAATGGACTCGACACCAATTGAAAATGCTCAAATACCCGTTGCACAAGCTGCCACAGAGGAATATTTTGATGCCGACACCTTCTCTTCCCTTAGATGCTCTGAACGATATGACAAGTAATTATCCAAAAGCATGATCAGGGAAAGGGACATCCTCCTGACCGATCTTGAGAGTCGTTGACCCGAGTTCCATGGGTGATTAGTAACGAGTGGATGGCTTTGTTTTGCAGAAGAGCCCAGGCCAGCCAACTATGAAGTAGTTTGAGAGTTTTATGCAAACGCTGTAAAGACAGACTTTGCTAATGAGTTGGTGGCTACTGTCAGGGGCAAAGAAATCCGGTTCAGTCCAGAGGCAATCAATGCACATTATAATCTCCCCAATGCTGACAACCAGGTGTACCGAGATCGAGCCTAAGAACTGGGCACCCAGTGGTACATTGATCATTTGCATGGTGGACATGTGCCCAACTGGATAAAGAATCACTCCAGGATCGAGTCTTCAAAATTCATTGCGGAGGCCAAGACTTGGCTCTCCATCATCTGTGATCGCATCATGCATTCCAAAAATGAGACTGAGGTGACAATTGAGAAGGCGAGAGTGATTTGTGCTATCATGAAGGGTATCCCGGTGAATATAGGGCAGCTCATCGCCGATGAGATAGCAGAGGTGGTAGCAGAGCGGACCAAGAGCCTATTTTTTCCATCCCTGATCACCCAGCTATGCTACAATTCAGGGGTGGTGCCAAAGTCCACAGAAAAGGAGAAGAATCCAGAGAAGCTCATCCACCCGCTATTGAGAAAGGGAACTGGAAATGCGCAGAAGAAGCAGAGGATTGACATAGCATCTCCCACCGTTGGCCAGTTCACTGACACCATTGATATATCTGATGATCCTGGAGCTGCTCCTGGGACTTCCACAGCTATCACACCACTGGAGCAGGGACCGCTTACTCTCAAGTACATCTCCAACCAGGTCTATGGCGTGGATACACATGTACGCTAGCTTGTAGCTGGTATTCCTTCTGCACCACTCGGAGAGGGTACTTCTGCAGGTTCATCTAGCCAGGCAAGGCTCCCGACTGTATCCGACCTTGCCAAGGAGCAGCAGTCCATCAAAGCCAAGCTGGAAAAGATTGAAAGGAGGCAGCGAAAGCAGAGGGAATATGAAAAGAAGAAGAGCAAGTTCCTCACCAAGATCATGAGCACTTTGAGGAAGTTCTGTGGACTGGACGAGACGGAGGATGATGATTTTGAGCTTGCACCTCCCAGTACTTCCAGTGATGAGTGATGCCATTCAGGGAGCACCTCTTTCATTTTGGCTTGTTTTGCATAGTTGCATTGGGGACAATGCAATATTTTCGGTTGGGGGTGGCTCCTATATGATTGTTTGGAACATGTAGTTTTGGTGTTGTGGAACATTGAAGTTTTTTTTTTTTTTTGGTTGATTGTGAACTTGTATAGATTGGTGGATATTTTTAGTTTATTAATGATATTTTGTTAAGTTAAAATTTTCTCTTTCTTTTTTGAGTTTTCTTGGTTTGGTTTTTATTTTTTTCTTTATATAGTAGCATTAATGAAATTCCTTGATTTTTCTTTCTACTACGGTTCTTTTCCAAGGAAATTATATTTGTTGAACCGGATAACTTTTTCCTATGATGGATGGCATGACAACTTTCTTAAGGGATTAGTCTTGTTTAGTTTTTTTTAGTAGTTAGTTTAGTAGCTAGTTGTGAATAAATTAGTTTTTGGGGTGTAATCTTGTGCCCATAAGCCAACATGTGACTTGTTTGATACAAATATATTTTAAACCTTGGCATATGAGTCTTTAATATAAAATAAAAATAATATATATGTATATATATACAATATAAAAATAAAATGAATGATTAAAAGTAATGTTCCTTGTTGTGATTTTTAGATTCTAACTTTGCCTCTTTGATTCACTAAATAGCCTCTTAGGCTACATGTGACTTCCTTGAGTTTCATCGGTTTCAATTGTATTTTGGATTGTATTCCATTTGAGTTTTCATGTGCCATGTGTGGTGAGATTTAATTGTAAAATTCTTTTGCATCATTTGTAGTCTAGAACTTGCCCGGAATGTGCTTCAAGGCAAAATTTTAGATTAACTTGGTTTGAAAAATGATATTAGGCCTTACTTGGACCATTTTTGTGCCTAACTTTCCTACCCATGAATATTTTCCCTAGTCAACCCTTTTGAGCCTTATAAATTTTTCTTTGGCAACTATGTTACAAGCTTCTTATTGATTTTCTTGTAGAACCATACCTCCCTAAGTATTTTCAAGTATGAATATAGGCTAAAAGCCTAAGTTTGGGGGTGGAGGTTGAAAAAGTTGTGATATGAAGGCTTCTCAAAAAGTGAAAAGTGTTATAAAAAAAGATTGAATTTAAATAAAAGAGAATAAGAAAGTATGAATAAATGGAAGACTAGGTGGTAAAAAAAAGGAGAAAAGATAAGAAAGGTGGAAAAATTCTTGAAGGAAGTGGACTTTAATTGTTGAAAAAAGTATAGTGCTTAGGGAGGTTTGAGTCATTCTTGTTCCACACCTTGAACAAAATCCTAAACTACAACCCTTTAAGTCCTAATTGATTTTGAACCAAGTATGTCTACATTAATGGAGAAATACATAAAGGGCAAGCCTATGGTACTACTTGCGTGCATTTGAATATCTTTGCGAGAGAGAGAGTTGAGTCTTTTCATTTGACATTCCATTTATGTTTTGAATTTCAAGTTATAAGGCTAGGATTCTCTCTTAAAGTGTGAGGGAACATGAGACTCGAGTTGTGAATTTAATCCCATTTTCAATTGGGAGGAATGAGCGAGGGAAGATAATTGTGATGGAGAGGCAAATTGTGAATCTCTAATGTCATGACTTAGTTGTTACTTTGGTTAATGTGTTGTTCAAGTTTTTGAAAATGAAATAAAATGTGCAAAAGGTTAGTGATTCATATGCCTTGGATTAATTGTTGGTACCAACCGAAGTCATTAGATTGATCTTGAATTGACCTTTTTTTACTTGAAATGATACTTGGTATGCCATGGAGCTTAAGTGATAATTTGCATAAATGTGTTCTTAGTTTTTGAATTGCTTGAGGACAAGCAATAGTTTAAGTTTGGGGGTTTGATGAGTTGGTATTTTACCAACTTATCTCCTCTCTATATTTAACTTTGGTATAATTTTGATAGGAAACTAAGACATTTTCTAAGGATTATTGGCAATTTTCAGGTATAATGTGATTTGGAGAAGATATGGAAGAAATCAAGTCAAAATGGGCAAAAATGATGAAATATGACTGAAGCCAGATACCCTTCACGATCGCAAGGTGGTTCGGGATCGCAGAAGTCAATGAAAGTGTGAACCGCGATCGCAATATTGTTTATGCGATCGCGGAGAAGGAATTGGTCATAAGCCCCTAAAGAAATGAAGTGTTCTATGCGACCGCAAAGGTTGTCACGCGATCGCAGAAGCTAGAAACCTGACTCTACGCGATCACAAAGGTTTTCACGCGATCGCAGTGGTTTAAGATCTGAGCCTACGCGATCGCAGTGGTTTAAGATCTGAGCCTACGCGATCGGAATCATTGTTCCGCGATCGCGAAGCGTAAAATCTGGGCGAAAACTGGGCAGTTTTGGTATTTCACATTTTTATCCCCAAACCATTTATATACACGACTTGGCAGATATTTTATGCATCTTTGGTTAATCTTTGGCTTAGTTTAAACATTGTTTTGTGTCTTGAATACAAGAAAAAACAAATATTGAAGCTAGGGTTTGCACACACACTTGGGATTTGAAGATCTCAACCTTGTTGTTAAGGATTTCTTACACATTTATGTTTGTTTATTCATTTTCTTGATTTGTATTGAATATTTAAGTGTGTAGTATTTGTTTCCAACACTTAAATCTTGTTTATGGAAATATTCATATTTAAAGTGTGGATTAAATACCTTGTTGTGCTTATGTATTGAATGATTTGTATGTATTTAGGAAGTGAGTTATTGTTACTTTAATTATTCTTGTTCTTTAATGTTTCCAGAGGGATTAGCTAACACTAGGACTTGCCCATTAACTCCGAATTAATTTTGGAAAAGATAATTTAGGGTTGGGAAAGATTAATTAACAAGAACTTGAGGTTTTAACCCTCATTTTATAGATTCTACCTAGGGATAGGATTGAACTACTTGTAGCCATACCCGGAAGTGCTAATCTCTTAATTGGGTTAGGAATAATTCAATTAGGAAGTCTTGTTAGTCTTTGGAAAAAGCTAATTAAGAATTATTATCCGTGGCTAATTAACATAAACTCGCTCATATTTGTAAAATCATGAAATACATTGGATCGTTACTTGAGTGTAATACCCGATGCATTCATACTTGTTGCCATTGATCATTTTACTTGCTTTCTAGGTTAGTTTATATTTTCGCATTTAGCTATAAATATTTTCACTACAAAACTCTAAGTGTTTGGCACTGCGCGATAAGTGATAATTCTCGTACATTCCTAATCGCCTCCATATTGTTCTCTGTGGGATTCGACCCCAACCTTATTGGGTTACTATAGTTGACATCGATCTCTTACACTATTTTAAGGTGTAATTTGAGCGTATCAATGGGCAGCCTTGCATTTATTCCAGTCGGTCAGAGACTGTTAGCTTCAAACATTCAAACCTTGGCAAATCAGTCGTGAGGTTGGATATGTCGCCCAACAATGTTATAGCTTGTACAGTCACTCGGTCTTCTCTTTTTGAGCGTATCCCAGATCGGCAGGATGATGACCCGCATTTGATGGTCCTTAAGGACACAGTTCGGCACGATGGTGCCAAGAAGGTTACAGTTGGAGATGTCGGTGTTTTGAGGATGCAGGGTCGTATATGTTTGCCTAATAATGATGGTCGTCATGAGTTGATCCTTGAGGAGGCTCACAGTTCTAAGTATTCTATTCACCCGGGTGTTGCCAAGATGTACCAAGACCTGCGACAGCATTATTGGTGGCGAAGAATGAAAAAAAAAGTATATAGTTGCATATAAGGGTGTAATCCGGTCCGGTTCGGGCCCGGGACCGGCCCAGGCCTGCCATCCCATATGGGTTTTGGGCTAAACGGGATGTCCCGTGTGGTCCGGGCCCAGGCGGTTCTCAACGCCCATGTGGGTCGATCCTTATTGTGGAGCCCGTGAGCCCGGGACCGTTTAGCCCGGGACCGACTTCCATACGTAGGCCGGTTCAACCGGGCCTAACGGCTAGTTTTTAAAATAAAAAAAATCAAAAAATTGGCCAACGGTTGGATATTTAAAAAATAGCCGTTGGACTTCCAATTTAGCCGTTTGGCACTTTTAAAAATAGCCATTTGCCCCCCAAACTTTATTTTAACCCCAAACGTTTTATAATTACACTTTTTCGCTATTCTCAACTATAAATACCCCCTCATTCTTTCATTTTTCTCACAAAATCATCAATCTCTCTCAATCTTCCTCTAATTTTCTTCTATAATTGCTTACTTTATTATTGCAATTTGTGAAAAATTGTCAAGTTGGTGAATTGAAGTATTCAAGTCTTCAACGATATACAATTTTCAAGAAGTTGTTCGTCAATTCGGTAAACTCGTTCCAACGTTTAAATTTTAATATTATAGTTTTGTTTGTTTTAGTTTGTATAATTATAATTAATATGGACTTTTCTTTGAAAAATATATTTGGTAAAAGTAAGGGAAAATCTAAAATTGGTGAATCTAGTGGCCAAGCTACTACTCCTCCCCCGGCTCCCCGACCCAAACATGTTACCCATCCTCCACCTATTATTCTTGATAGTGATAACACTTTATTACAATTTACTGATAGTCAATTTTACCATGATATTGCACCAGGTGAACAATTAAACCATGAATATATGAATGCTCTTTATGGTAATCCAACTATTGATGAAAATGATGAGGAAAATGATGATGCAAAATATAGATTTAGATGAAACGCAATCGGATGATGATACACCTACTAGTCCTGTTGTTGAAATTAACCAAACTGAAAATAATCCAAATGATGTTCAACTTGTGGAACTTTGTTGGCTCATAAATTTACTGGAGATCGTAGCGGTACGGATAGTTTGACTAGACGCATAAAGACACACCCTAAAGATACATCTAGATTTCTTCAAATGAAAGTTGCGCAAGAGGGGAGAAGTGTACCTAGTCAGGTTAACCCTAGTACCGGGTCAAATCTAGTTCAACCGGGAATTAACACTGTTACCGATGGCATTTTATATTACGATCCAATAAAGATCGTGAAGAATTGGCAAAAATGGTTATTGTTATGTGCTTACCATATAGTTTTCCTTCTAACCCTTACTTTGTGCATTATATTAGAGAAGTTTTTAATCCTACTTATAAAGGATGGCCTCGCACAACCGTAAAGAGCGATATTTATAAATATAAACATGAATATGAATAATATTTGCGCTATTTATTTACTTATATGAATTGTCGTGTTGTTGTTACTACTGATATTGGTAGAAGTGGTAATGACTGTGATTATCTTACTGTTACCAGTCATTGGATTGATGAGGAATGGATAATGCAAAAGCGCATTATTGCTTATAGAATAATTAATTTACGTCACACAGGGAAGTTTATTGCTAACACGGTTGCAGATATCTGTAGATATTTTTGCATTAGAGATAAAATAATGTCAATTTCAATGGATAATGCTTCTAGTAACACTAATGTTATAGCCTTGCTTACAACTACTCTAAATCCTGCATTTAGTAATATTTTCCATGTTAGATGTATTTGTCATATTTACCATTTAATCGTCGGTGATGGTATGAAAATTTTAAATGTTGAAATTGAAAAGGTTAAAATGGCTCTTAACTGGCTTTTTTATTCAAACCGTAGAAGTACACTTAGAGAATATTTTAAAAATGCGATGAATTTGGTCTTAGAGAAAGAAAGGTTCATAAACCTTGTCCAACTAGATGGAATTACATGTATGAAAGTTTAGTTGTTGCATATGAATACAGAAACCCAATAAACCCAACGTTTAATTCTCGTATTGGTGATGATGATGATGAACACCTTACAAATCAGGATTGCGCTAATGTTAAAATGCTTGTAGAATTTTTAGAAAAATGTCATGTTGCTACAAATGAATTATCTGGGCAATATTATCCTGATATTGCTAACTGTTTAGTTTGTCTTGCAGAACTTGTTGGTTTGTTTAATGAACTTGCTATTTATGGTGTTGCTGCCATGTTAAATCCTACTATGAAATTAGGAGGTCCTCACTTTTGGTATACAAATATTTATAATGCTTTAGCACTTTCAGATGAGGAATTGTCTACACTTCCAGATGCAAAAGCCTCAACTAAAATAAATGCTCAAACCATTTATAATTCTTATGAACTTGCCTTAGATCATGCTAGACCAAATGTTCCAAATCCTACTTCTTCTAGTTCGCAATCATCTAAAAGAACTGTGGGACTAAAAGTACATAGTGCTTGGACGGGGTTCAGGGGTTCTCAAGGTTCCAGTATTGGTGATAATTCACAACTAAATGAGCTTCAAGTTCATTTTTCGCAGGGACGTGAAGCAGAGAATCCCGACGGCTCCTTTAATATTTTGGAATGGTGTAAGGACAAAGAAAAACACTATCCGGTTCTTTCAAGGATGGCTCGAGACATTTTAAGTATTCAAGCTTCAACAGTGGCATCGGAGAGCGCTTTCAGTCAAGCGAGACTTCAAATCGGTGATCATAGAGCGTCTGTGAGGGAGAGTTTGGAAAAATCAGTACTCTTCAGAGATTGGATCCGTTCGTAACGAAGAAACTTTGGACTTGCTGAATCACAACCAAAGATAGACGAAGCTTACGAAGAAATGCTAGCGGAACTTGCGGAGGATGATGCTTCACCCGGAAGCGATGATGAACAAGCTTCTTTTCCGCCACCACCAACGGAAATTCCTCCGAACCTTGAAGGATTTATGAACTTTGTAAGAGATACAATGTAGACTAATATGTAACTTGTATTTTGGCACATCTTCATTAATTTGTTTCCCTTTTAATGTTGATATTAGCACCTTGTTGTGCTCATTCCATTGGGGGGAGAAAGACTAAGAAAAACATTGCCATTTTTTGTTAATGTCATAATAATAAATATTATAACGCATTCCCTTGAATATTTCTTTACAATTTTTTTGTGTTTAAATTTGAATTACAAGATTTAAGTCACAATTATATAATATAATTTTCTGAAAAATGGCCAACGGTTGGATATTTAAAAAATAGTCGTTGGCCTGCCAATTTAGTCGTTTGACACTTTCAAAAATAACCATTTACCCCCCAAACTTTGTTTTAACCCCAAAATTTTTATAATTACACCTTTTCCCTGTTCTCAATTATAAATACCCCCTCATTCTTTCATTTTTTTCTCACAAAATCATCAATCTCTCTCAATCTCAAATTCAAATTTAAGTATTCAAGTCTTCACTCATCTCTCATTTCTCAAACTCAAATTCTCAATTCAAGTTAAATCATGCCCGGTGATTCTAGAGTGCGCTCATTTGTTCGGGAATACTTTAATGTGGTAGAAGAAAATGAAGAATTTTACATAGTAAAGTGCAAGAACTGTGGTCGAGTCTACACTTGTCGTCCAAAGTTGGAGGGCACGGGCTGTTTAAGGAGGCATATAAAGAGTTGTCTTGCGCGTTCTCCAGACATTCGTATTTAAGATTTTAAGTTTATTTCAGACAATTTGTGTTATTTTAAAATTATTAGACGTATTATGCTTAATGTTGTAGTTTGTTAGATTAATTTGAAGTATTATTAATTTATTATGCAATGATAAGTGCAAGTTTGAACTTTAAAGTATTGCCATTTTTTTGTGTTTAAATTTGAATTACAAGATTTAATTCACAATTATATAATATAATTTATAAGAAATTTCCTTAGATAAAAAAAATTCAAAACAAAAATAGTTCGGCCCACTTAGGCCCGTGGGACCGGCCCACTTAGCCCGGGCCCATATGGGCCGATTACACCCATTAGGATCGTTTAGCCCGGGACCGATTGGGACCGGCCCGCTAGAGCCCGAGATCGTTTGGCCCGACCCACATAGCCCATTTAGGCCCGAGCCCGGCCTAGATTACAGCCTTAGTTGCATATGTAGCTCGGTGTCTGAATTGTCAGCAAGTTAAGTACGAGTATCAGAGACCTGGTGGTTTACTTCAAAAGTTAAAAATTCCTGAGTGGAAGTGGAAGCGTATCACTATGGACTTTTTTGTTGGACTCTCACGGACTCAGAGGAAGTTCGACGCCGGTTGGGTTATTGTGGATAGGCTGACTAAATCAGCACATTTCATTTCAGTGGCAAGTACTTATACTTCGGAGCGATCGACAGAGATTTATATTCGGGAGAGCCGTGTCTATCATTTCTGATCGGAGTACGCATTTTACTTCGCACTTTTGGAGGGCAGTTCAGCGTAAGTTGGGTACACGGGTTGAGTTGAGCACAACATTCCATCCTCAAATGGACGGGCAGTCCGAGCGTACTATTCAGATCTTGGAGGATATGCTCTGCTCCTGTGTTATTGAGTTTGGAGGTTCTTGGGATTAATTCTTGTCGTTAACGGAGTTTGCCTACAATAATAGATATCACTCGAGCATTCATATGGCTCCCTATGAGGAATTATATGGTAGACAATGTAGATCGCCAGTTGTGTGGTTTGAGCTGGGAGAGGTTCGGTTATTGGGTACAGACCTAGTTCAGGAGGCCTTAGAAAAGGTCAGGGTTATACAAGATCAACTTCGTGCAGCTCAGTCAAGACAAAAGAGTTATGCTGACCATAAGGTTCGTGATGCGGCATTCATGGTCGGAGAGAGAGTATTACTTCGGGTATCACCCATGAAGGGTGTTATGTAGGGGTGTGCATTCGATTTATCGATTCGATTTTGACCCTTATCGATAATTGCTTATCGATTATCGATTTGTACATATGCTTATCGTTATCGTTTCAATAAGGTTTCGATTTTTTCGATTTCGATTTATCGATTTTTGGGGCTTATCGATTCGGTTATCGATTACACCAATAAGAAAATTTGCGGGATTCCACGAAACGTATATCGCTATAAACACGCCTAACTAATATGGATAAAAGAAGCTAAAATAAGACGAACACCGTTTATAAAATAAAAATTGTGTCAACAAGCACACGCAAGGAAACTAAAGTAAAGGATCAAATGTATGCCACCAAAACTCCAACGGTATAAATCCTTCTGTACTTACAAGAATGCTACTTAGGGAGAAGAATCTCTTGACTCAGGAGCACCTGAATAAAATACATCATCTAGGCTAATTCTGTTTTTCATTAATTTGAATTTCATTCTCTTGAGTTTTAAATATGATCATTCGTTAAATGTGATATCCCTTGCTGAAACTACTAACCTTTAAACATGGAAGAAATTAAGAAAAATATTAAGAACTTTGTAATACATCACATTCTTTTACAAGTATATTATTTAAAATGGAGAACTTACATAGCAACTAACTAACTCTAGCAAACATCGTCGGTGGAAGCTTCTTTTCCAAGATTAGTAAAATCTAATAAGAATATATATATTAAAAAAAATATCTAAAAAAATAAAAAATAAAAAATATAAATATAAATAAAAAATAAAAAAATATAAATAAAATAAGAATGTATATGAACAAGTCAGGAAATTAATATATTATTTAACTATTTTAAGCAATACAATAAAATTATGTTAGGGACTTAGGGTAAAGGAAATGGTATTATAAAATAAGGGTATATTTATCTTTTTAGTATATTTTATCGGTTTATCGATAAATCGATAAACCGATAACCGAAGAGGATAAAATTGAAATCGAAATAGATAAATCGATAAGGAAAATTCCAAAATCGATAAATCGATAAACCGATAACAAATAATCGATTCGATTTATCGATAAACCGATTCGAATGCACACCCCTAGTGTTATGAGATTTGGGAAGAAGGGCAAGTTGAGCCCTAGGTACATCGGACCGTTTGAGATTCTTGAGAGAGTAGGGGAAATAGCTTATAGGCTTGCGTTGCCTCTAGGGTTATCCTCAGTTCATCCGGTATTCCATGTGTCTATTCTCCGGAAATATCATGGTGACCCGTCCCTCGTGTTAGATTTCAGCTCTGTCCAATTGGACAAAGATTTGACTTATGAGGAGGAGCCGATAGCCATTTTAGACCAATAGGTCCGTCAGTTGAGATCAAAGAGTTATCCTTCAGTTCGAGTGCAGTGGAAAGGCCAGCCTGTTGTGGCAGCTACTTGGGAGTCCGAGTCGAACAAGCAGAGTAGATATCCCCACTTGTTTGTCAGTCCAAGTAATTTTTTATGTCCGTTTGAGGGCGAACGTTTGTTTTAGAGGTGAAGATTGTGATAACCCAAAGGGTCATATTATGAATTAAGACACTAATCTGGGATCATTAGCTTTAAAAGACTAATTTTAATTACCTCGATTTGTGTGCGTACTCCGGGCATGAAACCGGAAATCTTTTATATGGAAATATGAGAAAATAGTAATTTTTAGAGTTAAAATATCGTTTTAGTTGACTTGAATCAACATATTGAATAAAAGGACCCGGATATGTGTTGCGACGATCCCGGGAGGTCCGCAGTAAATTATGGGACTTGGGCATATGCCCGAAATTGAATTCCGAGGTCCCTAGCCTTAGAAATCATTTTTAAAGAAAATTGTTTTGATGGATTTGTAATGAAATACATAAATGAATTAATGTTTGAAACCGTAGGTATCGGGCCCGTATTTTAGTTCCAGATCACGATAGAGGTTTTTTAATGATATTTAAGTCTTACCTGAGAAATTTGATGAGAATCGGAGTTGATTTGAAGTGATTCAGACGTGTGTTCTTGAGAAAAAGCATGAGTATTGAGGTTAAATTCTTAGTTTTTGATGTTATTTTGATGATTTGATCTCACGAGCAAGTCTGTATGATATTTTTAGACTTGCTTATATGTTTAGTTTCGAGCCCCGAGGGCTTGAGTGAGTTTCGGGTAGGCTACGGGATGTTTTAAACTTAGCATTTTCTGTTGTAAATTTGTATCTTGTGCACAGCGATATTGTGCTTCGCGATCGTGTAGTGTAAAGTTTCTGGGGGTCATTTTGTTCTTCGCGGAGCATTGGTGGGTTACTCTTCGCGAACACGTGCTGGGTTATGCGAACGCATTGAGTTATGGGTCTGGGGGAGGGGAGCCCCGTTTTCTTCTATGCGAACGCAGGTCATTCAACGGGAACGCGAAGGCCATTTGGGCCTGACCCTACGCGAACGCGGCAGGGCCATCGTGAATGCGATGAAGGCCTGCCCATCTATATAAAAACCAATTTTAAAACGGGCAGAACCTATTTTCTTCATATTTTCGAACTACAACCTAGAGGCGATTGTTTCACACAAGTTCATCCCCAAAGTGTTGGTAAACAATTTTAAACTCTTCTCTTTCAATTACCCAATGTTTTTCATCACTTTTCAATCAAAAAATCAAGAATTTTCTTGGTAGAAATTTGGGATTTGGGTAGAATTAGGAAATTTTATAAAAATCGAATTTTGACCTTGAATTGGGGTCGAATTTAGAAACTAATTGCATACTCGGGCTCGGGGGTGAATGGGTGAACGGATTTTGGTCTGAACCCCGAGTTTGGACCAAGCAGGCCCGGGGTCGGTTTTTAACTTTTTTTTAGAAAACTTAGGAAAACCATAGTTTGGCATTAAAGTTAGTTCATTTAGCATAAATTATTGATATTGAACTAGTTATGATTAGATTCGAGCGGGTTAGAGGCAAATTCTAAAGGAAAAGCTGTAATTGAGCAGTGAGTGGCCTGCGAATTCGAGGTAAGTGCTTGGTTTAACCTTGACTTGAGGGAATAGGAATCCCAAATTATATGCTATGTGAATTTTCATGTGTGTGGTGTATAGGTGAGTGACGAGTATCTATGCACCACCAATTTACTTGTTGAACATGATCCCTTCCCCGTTTTCAATTTAATTGATCCCTAGTTTAATTGTTTTATGATCATTGATGCCTTCATGTCTACATGGTTCGTAAACTTGTTGTTAAATATTGTCTCAAGTATTTTGAAAGTGCTACTTGTTCCTTAGTCACATTGTGGTACATCTAGTTGAGTTAGTTGTCTGTGTTACATTATACATTTCGGTTGGTTTCGCTGTGTAGTGATAATTGGTGAAATTTTTGAATAGTACAGTTTCATGTTTATGATAATTAAGATTTAAGTGTTGTGAAAGGCTTTGAATCTGATTTGTGAAACTTTATTATAAATAAAGAGATGAAATGTGATTTGTCTGGTGGGAGCGGGTTGCACGCCGCAACAAGGAGCAATAAGGGAGAATATTCATGTTTTACTGTTTATAAAATAAAGACTGGAACACTCATTGTTTTATTGTCATTATTGCGTATTCTGCTCTTACTGTTTTTTAAAGTAAAACTTGTTCTGTTTACAATTGTGGCGACATAAATATTGTGAAAGGCTTTGACTTAAATTGTAAAAAGCTTTTTATAAATAAAGAGATGGGATTGTCGGGTGGGAGCGGGTTGCACGCCGCAACAAGGAGCAATAAGGGAGAATATTCATGTTTTACTGTTTATAAAATAAAGACTGGAACACTCATTGTTTTATTGTCATTATTTCGTATTCTGCTCTTACTGTTTTTTAAAGTAAAACTTGTTCTGTTTACAATTGTGGAGACATAAATATTGTGAAAGGCTTTGACTTAAATTGTAAAAAGCTTTTTATAAATAAAGAGATGTGATTGTCTGGTGGGAGCGGGTTGCATGTTGCAACAAGGAGTGATAAGGGTAGACATGTGGGATCGGGTTGCACGCCGCAATAGGAGAAATAAGGGTGATATATATATAGGGAGGAGCAATAAGGGTGGACAGGTGGGAGCGGGTTGCGCGCCGCAACAAGAAGCAATAAGGAATGATATTTATGTTTTACTGATTTTAAACAGAAAGATTTGATAACTTACTGTTTTACTCTATTGTTGCTCATATTATGCACTTACGGTTATTCTAAGGTGAAATTTGAAAATTTGGAAACTTATGTGAGAATTGGTTATAGCTGAGACCTGGAAAATGTGGTTGATTTATGTTATTTATTGCTACAGATTATTATTTTGTTTAGTTTAGAATTTCTTTCTTGCTTTATTATACATTGTTCACAGGTTATATTATAAATGCCTCGTCGTAGCCTCGTCGCTACTTCGTCGAGGTTAGGCTCGGCACTTACTCAGTACATGGGGTCGGTTGTATTGATACTACACTCTGCACTCCTTGTGCAGATCCAGGTACCGGCAAAAGCTAGGTGAAAGTAGTAGCTGATATCATTCACACGGAGACACGAGGTAGATCTGCTGGCGTCCGCAGATTTCTGGATTCTTCTCTTTATTATTTAGACATTGTTTTACTTCATTCAAAACAGAGATACATTTCTTTCAGTCAATTATTTGTAGTATTCTTTAGTAGTTTGTGAATTGTGACACCAGACCCTGAGTAGTTTTATGGATATATATATTTAGTTCATAGTTCGGCTTATTTATTCGGTTATTATTATTATTTATGAAGTTATTTATGGAAAAATATTAGATTCAGTTCATATTTAAATTGTTCTGTTATGAATAAGTAAACGTTAATTAAGAAAAAATAATTAAATATGTTCTAACATTTACTAGCCTAGCAAATGTGGTGTTAGACGCCATCACGATCCCGAGGATTGGAAATTTGAATTGTGATACTAACCGACACATTTTGGAACAATATGGAACAAGAACACATAACCACTAATTTCATTCTAAGACAAACCTTTTTGGCCTTATAATTAGTTAATTGATTGGCCAATAACACACGCAACTTACGATGACGCCAAGGAAGATGTAAACAAACAAAATGTATAGTACTTGAATTTAAGGCCAAAATGTATAATCGACGAAAGGGGTGATGAATGCATGGATGTACCTAACTCCAAACAACAACCGAACAACCATCCCCATGCACCTATTTCATTACGAAGTTTAAGAATGAAAGTAAAATTTTAAGACTAATTATTTTAAATATTCTATAATATATGTTTGGCCATAAAAACATATCATTAAGATTAAATGAGAAGATAAAAGCTAATGGAAATCTTATAGCATGGTCGAAACCCATTCACCTTTAATGGAAATCTTATGTTTGAGTCTGAAAACAAAAATCTTTTGACAGAGAGCGCTTTACTTCTTTATTAGACTTATATATTAAGTATAAACCTGAATTTCGGTATGTGAGCTACCAAATGATTAAAAGTATCTCTTTGTTCTCATTTTAATTTCAGTCACCTAGCTACATTCTTCGTTATCCTTTTTATATATTTATTGACAATTATCTAACACTCTACAACTCTCCCGTCACGCACAAAGTGAAAACCAAAAGTTTACTGTATTTATGATGCTTATTTATATTTATATTTATATTTATATTAATACTATCTATCTATTTACCTATATTCTATTTATCTATATTTATATATTTATATTTATATCTATCTATTCTATTATTATAAAAGCACGAATAATTTATGTTAAATGTTGTATGACTAAAATATTCCCGAAATATCAACTGACTTTTATGCCTTTAAAAATTTAAAGTCTTCCTTTTATTATATAATTTCTTATTGGATAAAAGTGTAAAATTAAGAATTTCTCTCATACTAGGATTTTGAAATTACCATCACTAGACACGGTTACTATATATACCTAATTTGTAATTGATGTAATTAAATGCTAACTTTAATCCTCTATAAATAAAAACCATTTGCTTACAAAGTTTACTCGTGATTTGCATAATTGGTGTTTGATATCATATGTTTCTGCTAGCGATGGATGCCAAAGCCAATCCGCAGGAAAAATTTCACCTAAACTATATTTTATTTTATATTTATAGCTACAGTTATTGAATTAGGCTTTTGTTGTTATCTTTTATTGATTGTTTTGTTCATTGTGTGCATGTGAGATTGAATTCAATTCACTTATCTTTTGCTTTTTCTTCCTCTTAAATTTGATGCGAAGGTTTTAGATGCCAACAAAAAGTTTGATAAATCAAAATAACATATCATACAAAATAGATTGAGAGATTATCCGCTACAACGGTTGGTTCATTCGCACAAACATCGACATCTAAGGCAATAAAAGATTTTTTTTTCCTTTATGTGTTTGGAAATTATGTTATTATTGGCTACTATTTCTTTTAGGCGGCTTTTTGCTTTGCCTAATTGATACATGAGAAAAAAAATCTCTGTAGAAGACGGATTCCTGAATAATCACATTCAACGCACCAAAATTATATATTGTCTAGCATATAACATGCAAAGGATTTAAATCTAAAGGAAGAGGTTTGTCGTACCTATAAAGTATGCTTATGTAGAAAACGTTGATACAATAATAATTAGCAAACTTTAACGTGGGTTGGAATACTTTTTATTATGACGATAATTTTATCTTATTGACTTTGACTTACATAAATAAATCGTATTTATAAGAGATGCACTATAATCTTTTTAGGTTAATCATTCACGTGTGAAATATAATTAATCAAAGGAGAATATTGACAGAGAAAATTTGTGAGCTCTATCTATTTAATTGTCGTGGCATTCTTTGAAATTGAATAAGATAAAATTTAACTTATTTTCCTTTTCAAAAGTGCTAACTTAATAATTCATATAAGTCCATATTGAAAATAATTATTGTCGTCGTCTCTATTCCTTTCAGAGGCTTTTCTTGTATGAATTAGCTAAAAGAGTGGTATCTTTGATATCCTCGTATGATGCATGAAATGATCAACTCTTTTTTTGTAATAAGAATTAATCGTGTTTAATTAATCATTTTTCTATTTTCAATTTTAAAACTTTACGTGTGAGGCACGTACATAGAGACTAGTACTATATTAAAAGCGCGAAGGCCCTTAGCGAAATATCGTTCGCCTTTTTTACCCTTTAAAAATAGAGTTCACACTAGACAAAATAGTCATTTAATTATCTTCCTAATATTTAGAAATTTTAATTCAACTAAAATTTTACTAATTAAATCTTTCCTTATTTAAACTATGTGAGAAATCCTAATATTTTGGGACTTTATATTCCATTATGATTTTAGCTTATATAATAATTACAGAGCATGGACAATTAAATACAATATAAATGTGGAAAGTTTGAATTATCATCAAAAACTATTATTTCACTCATAGACGAGATTTCACAGGTAAACACTTACTTTTCATCAAGAATATTTCATAATCTTAACAATAATATATTCACAATCTCAAGGACAAAATCAAATACAGCCCTCTACTTAACCGTAATAATATTTTTATTATCAATTTAGTAATAGGAAAAAAATTAATGTTTAACATAATTGCTATTTCATATTGGACAATCTTATAATTTACTTATTTTTTTTTAATATTTAGNAACACTTACTTTTCACCGAGAATATTTCATAATCTTAACAATAATATATTCACAATCTCAAGGACAAAATCAAATACAGCCCTCTACTTAACCGTAATAATATTTTTATTATCAATTTAGTAATAGGAAAAAAATTAATGTTTAACATAATTGCTATTTCATATTGGACAATCTTATAATTTACTTATTTTTTTTTTATATTTAGGACTTTAAAATCTCAGTATTAAATTTTTCTTATTTGAAATATGTAGGAAATCCTACACTTTAGGACTTTAAAATAAATCAAGATTATACCTTATTTAAATATTTTCCTTATTCCAACTATAGCATAATTATAACTTCGTCATATCACTTTTCCTAAAATTTGATGCCTTAAAATTTACTAAAATTTATTTTATTAAAATTTTCATTATTTACAAAAGTTAGAAAAAGCAACAAGTTCGTGCCATTTTCGATACGAAGTACTCTTATAAAGGTGTACTTGTTTAAATATAGTAATTATTGTTATTTAAATATTATTGATAATATGTTTTGGAGCATCCCCTAAAGACTACTTCGTAATTATAATAATACATGAAACAATCAGCCAATTGCTCAATTAAAATATTATTGGTATAAATTAATCTCATCATATTGATATGCAACTTTAGTTTTGATAATTATAAAAGTACCGTTATTTGTCAATTTCTTCTAAACCAATGAACTAAAAATATTCAAGCATATATACTTGATAGTATAAAAAACAATCAATTTACTTTCTTTACTACATACATATTAGAAAAATAGTTATTAGAAGGTAAATGTAAAACATATTATCAACATTGATATTATTTTAGTGATCACAAAGTATATAGCTACATGACTGATTGACCCCACTTGATAAAAAAAATTGTTATATATACCGAAAAATCATTAAGAAGTTGAAGGCTATTAAAATCACTTTGTATCGTCTCGACTAAAAAGTAAGCTGAATGTAATCAAATTAAACAACCAAAAAAAACATTTACATATCAGAGAATCGTTTTAAGTTTTTATAGGAGTCATGTAACTTTCATTACTCTTATTAATCACAACTGAGAGCCATCAAATTCTTTGGCTTCAGAATTGAATCACGATATTGAAAATAAACAAAAATTTTAAATATTCTATTAATTATATTGTTATTAAAAAGTTTATTCTCATTAATATTGATACACGCGCAACATGCGTACACTAATACTAGCATATATATATAAGAACAATTTTAATTCTTTGGTGGCCATAACTCTGTGGTGGTCAAAATGAGCTAATTGCGTCTAAACCCAATTATTTCTGTAACCTTTGTTTATATTGTCAAAAGAGCTACAACAAACCCTACTAACAGTAACAAAAAGATATTGAAGAGATATGGAGGGAGGTCTCTTAAGTTATCCATATTTATTGAGGACGTTGCAATTTTTTATCTTTTCACCAAACACCTCCGATATTTTCTTCATATTTTATATGAAATATAGCATGTTCTAGTCAGTTTTGCAAGACTTCCTAACGACGGGCTTCAATTTTCATCCTTTGAACTTTCATATAAGGAATAAAACGAGTTGACATTCTGGGTGTGTTTGGTACGAAGGAAAATATTTTTCGGAAAATATTTTTCAATTTTCCCATGTTTGGTTGGCTTAAAGTTTTTGGAAAATATTTTCCTCATCAATTCATTTTTCTTCAGTTGGAGGAAAATGTTTTCCTTATCAAGATATGGGAAAATATTTTCCAAAACTCCTTCTCAACCTTCCCCACCCTATTTACCCTCACACCCTCTCCCCTAATTCCACCACATGCCCTCTCTCAAAAAAAGTTTTTTTTTCGTCACCACCCACCCACCCCACTCCGGACAATTTTTTTTTACTCTTTTTGTAATTTTAAAATTTTTATTTTTTTTTCTGCACCCCCCACCCCCCCGAGATTTTTTTTTTATTTTATATTTTCAGTTTTACTTTTTTCATCTTTCGGTTTACAGGTTCAAAATTTTACAAGTTCTAAAGATATGCCAGAGGTTTATGTGTTTCGAAGTTTACTGGTTTAGAAATTATTAAGTTTACGGGTTTGAAATTCCGCGGTTTCGAAAGTTTTGCGGTTTAAAAGTTTATGAAATTTGTGGGTTCGGAAGGTTGTTGGTTCGAAAGTTTATGGCCTCGTGTTTATTGTATCAAAATTATTTACGAATACTTTTGAGAAAATATTTTCCTTGATTTGCGTACCAAATACCAAAAAATGAATAAGATTACTATTTGTTTTCCAAGAAAATATTTTCCTGAAAAACATTTTTCTTTATACCAAACACACCCTCTGTTACCACCATATTTACTTAACCCGTCGTGCTCTACCTTCGGAAGATCTGTGAATCCTTGCTACTTGTATTAAAATTTTCCTAGGTCCGCCTAATAGTATCCAAGTTAAAAGTTAATTGAACTATGTCACAATAAATGAATAGCATCTTCAAAGGTGACAGGTTTTCTAGGAAAGACTTAGCCTTAAGCATCATTATTAATAATCCATTTGCCCCTACAAAAACCTTACACTTAAAAAGAATTACATAATTGTTAAAACATGTTCTCTAGACATCAAGAATATGAAATGAAAGCAAACAAAATCAAACAGATATGATACAAATTAAGGTCAAAAAGGGAAAAAATAAGAAGAGGGATTGGAAATGGGCTCAAACCAATCATCTGGGCTTATCAAGGTTACCTGTTGATTCTGATTTCCTGGCTATACTATGCAGAGGGGACCAAAAGGTTGTGACGACCCAAGGGGTCATTTTATGAAATTAGACCTAATTCTAAGTTTATTAGTCATAAAAAGACTAATTTTAAATACATCGATTTGTGTGCGCAGTCCGGGCGTGAAACCGGAAAGCTTTTATGTGAAAATATGAGAAATAAAAATTTCTAGAGTTAAAATTTGATTATGGTTGACTTTGGTCAACATTTTGAGCAAACGGACCCGGATCTGTGTTCCGACGATCCAGGGAGGTCCGCAGTAAAATATGGGACTTGGGCGTATGCCCGAAAATGAATTCCGAGGTCCCAAGCCTTAGAAATCAATTTTTGAAAGAAATTATTTTGCTGAATTATTAATGAAATAAAGAAAAGAATTAATGTTTGAAACCATTGGTATCGGGCTCGTATTATGGTTGTGGAGCTCCGTACAGATTTGTTATAGTATTTACTCCCTCCGGTTCACAATAAGTGACCAGTTTTCTTTTTTATTTTGGTTCAAAATAAGTGTCCAGTTATGTAATCAAGAAAGAATTCAATTTGTTTTTACAAAATAACCCCTATGTACATATCCCTAAAAGGATTTCTTACTCCTCACATTAAATGTTTAATTAGGGGTAGTTTAGTCATAGTAGGTATTTTTGTATAGAATTTAGTATTTTCTTAACGGACGTGCTAAAAGCAAATTGGTCACTTATTGTGAACCGAAGGGAGTAAATGCTAACTGTAAAATTTGGTGAGAATCGAAGTTTATTTGACGTGATTTAGACGTCCAGTTGAGAAATAATGAACTTGAAGTGTTCTTGAGAAAAATGATGAGTTTTGAGGTTTAATTCATAGTTTTACATGTTGTTTCCATGATTTGATCGCACGAGCAAGTCCGTATGATTTTTTAGACTTGCGTGCATATTTGGTTTAGAGCCCCGATGGCTCGGGTGAGTTTCGGATAGGCCACGGTGTATTTTACACTTATGAAAAATTGTTGTTGTTACTGTTACTGGTGCGTAGAGAATTAGTACTATGCGATCGCATAGCCCTTCCCGCGATCACATAGTGCAGATTTTAGGGGGTCGCCAATTGTGCTATGCGAACGCATAGCTTCTCACGCGATCGCAATGATTTAATTGGTCCTGGGGGAGAGGAGCCCAAATACCCTATGCGATCGCGAAGGCCACTTCCCATTACCCTATGCAAACGCGGGCAGGCGCACGCGAACGCGTAGAAGGCCTGCCCAGGTGTATAAAATTAATTTTTACACGGACAAAACCCTTTTTCTTCATAATTTTTGAACTACACAACCCTAAGGACGATTTTCTTCACCAAAGTTCATCCCCAAGTTGTTGTAATAAATTCTAAACTTTACTTTTTCAATTACCCAATGTTTTTCATCACATTTAAATTAAAAATCAAGAGTTTTCATTGTAAAAAATTGAGGGTTTGGGTAGAATTAGGGAATCTTGTAAAAATCGAATTTTTACCTCGAATTGAGGTCGGATTTCGAATCTAATTGTATATTCGGGCTCGGGGGTGAATGGGTAAACATAATTTGGTCTGAACCCCGAGTTTGGACCAAGCAGGCCCGGGGTCGGGTTTTAATGATATTAAGTTAATTATGGTTAGATTCGAGTGTATTGGAGGTGAATTCAAAAGAAAAAGATATAGTTGAGCGGTGAGTGGCCTGCGAATTTGTGGCAAGTGCTTGGTTTAACCTTGACTTGAGGGAATAGGAATCCCCAACTTAATTGTTATGTGAAATTGCATGTGTGTGGTGTATAGGTGAGGTGACGAGTATCTATGCACCACCAAATTATCTGCTTACATGATCCTTTAAACACAAAGATTTGAAAATTTTACTGTTTTACTCTACTGTTTCTCATATTATGCACGTACGGTTATTTTAAAGTGAAGTTTGGAAATTTAGCAATTTGTGTGAGATCTTGGTTACAGCTGAGGCCTAGAATAGACGAATGAGTTATTTTATTTATTGTTGCAGTTTGTCTTTTTTGTTTGTGTAGAATTATTTTTCTTGCTTTATTATATATATATATATTGTTACATGTTAAGTTGTAGTTGTCCGCCTTAGCCTCGTCACTACTTCGTCGAGGTTAGGCTCGGCAGTTACTCAGTACATCGTGTCGGTTGTACTGACACTACACTTTGCACTCTTTTGTGCATATCCAGGTACCGGCCAGCGTTTGAGATTTAGTAGCTGGCATTATTCGCACGGAGACACGAGGTAGATCTGATGGCGTCCGCAGATTCTTGAGTCTTCCCTTTATTATTTAGATATTGTTTTATTTCATTCAAAACAGAGATATATTTTCTTTCAGCCCATTATTTGTAGTATTCTTAAAAGTTCGTGAATTGTGACACCAGACTCTGAGGTAGTCCTAAAGTTATATATATATTTAGTTCGTGGCTCGGATTACTTATTTATTTGATTAATATTTTATTTATGAAGTTATTCGCTGGAAAATCATTAGATTTAATTTAATTTAAATTTGTTTTATTATTTTTAAGTAAATAATCAAAAAGAATGCTAATTAAATTTTGATATTGCTAGCAAATATAGTGTTAGGCGTCATCACAATCCTTAGGTTGGAAATCGTGACAAAGGTGCAGAAAATAAAACTCATGAATGGATTCGCAAACAAACCCAGCTTCACCCTTCCTTTGACATTTAAATTACTTAGCAAAGAAGAAAAGAAAAAAAGTAGAGACTACAATTAAAAATGTGAACATATTTCGTGTTAATGGAGCTTACTTTTTAAACTTTTAGCGCAAGGTAGACAATAACAAAAATTGTCAGTAATCAATGGCTTCTCTAAAAATTTATGTTCGAATATATTTAAAACTTTGTTAGTTATTTTCGTCATCGTCTACGCTACATTTTCTTTGTAGTGAGACCAGGCCATATTTGAATTCATTATTTCGGCTGAAGTGTTCTGTTATTTGTGTCATATACAGTAAGTACTAAAACTACTTGCCCGAGGCATTAACATTAGGAATGAATATTCTAGGGTATTTATAGAGGCTGGAAAACACTTTTCTGGACCCAATTTATGCGCCAAAGCAATGAGCAAATGACATGTGTTTTCATTTAAAATTTCTCATTTAATTAAGGTTTACTTAAATAGCCGCTTACTCCTGCACTTAAACTCAAAATAGCCAATGCAGATATAATATATTTATCATCCATGTATAATATGGTATAATCATTATATAATCTATATATACTGACGAGAAAAGTAAATAGAAAATGTGACATACTATCATGTAAGCATCCAATAAAAACGTTTCAGGCCCGTGTCGAGGTGATGCTTGTGGGGTGAAAAACCGACAATGTCACGATCCAATTCCTAATTTAGGTCGCGATGGCGCCCAACTCCGAGGTCAGGCAAGCCAACCTTAAGTTGCTAGTGATCCCTTTTTAATTTATCAAACATTTTCCAATACTTGTACAATTTTAGAACTTAAAACACGAATTAAACAAGTGACTTAAACAACCGTAAATAGAAAAATACCCATATTAGTCACCACCAATAATTACAACCTAAAAGAGTATAGTGTCCACTACGTGGGTGTGCCAGGAACTGGCGTCACGAGTCTACGGGCATCTAATAGAAATGAGTATCCCAAAGAAAATACAAGTCTGTCTTACTGTCTAATGAAAATATAAACAGACATAGCAAAATAAAGAGAGGAACTCCAGGGTACTGCCACAGGGGAAAACGTCAAGGAAAGCAGCTCACCAAGAAGTCCACACCAACTATAGGTCAAGGACGAACTCCGGACGAATACCCAGATGCACCTGCCTCAGAACATGTACGATTAAGTACAGAAGCGTAGCATGAGTACATAAACGTGAGTATCCCGTCTAATCTCTAAGAAGTAGTGACGAGAGGTCGACGTGATACTTACTAGGGCCAAAATAATATAATATAATTAAACGAAGACTAGGCAGGAATAACAGTCGTAGTAACCACAAAGACATGAAACACCAAGTATCAATTTATAATTACCTTTGCATGTCAATTTCGCTAGCATATAATTTACTACATTTTCCTTTTCATATAAATCAATTGATGCAAGTATCACGAAATCCCAGTCAACTAAATAGCACATAGTATGCCGAAAGCGTACGGCCGAAGCGTCGCGAAAATAAATGTGCACTGCCGACAGGTCGAACGGCTCGAACAGTAGATGCATCTGTTACCCCGCTCGCGGATCGAACATGCGACGCGGTTGACATAATAATAGGGCTATCCCGCTCACAAATCATACATGCGACGCGGGTGTCCGTATTCATACACAGAATTATCAAGAGTTCAGGGATTTAATAGAGATTATACTTGAAAACCAGAATTAAGCAATGTAAATTTTGAATGTAACTTCCTAATATTCTCATACCAATTCAAGGATACTAAGCAACTCAAAATACATTTAAGGTCACATATAAGGCACATAAAAGCATGCTTGTGAGTCCTAAAACTACCCAACATAACATAATAGTAGCTACGCACGGACTCTCGTCACTTCGTGTGTGCGTAGCCCCCGCAAATAAGGACATGCAATTATTTATAATCACATATGGGGACAATTCCCTCTTACAAGGTTAGAAAGGAGACTCAACTCGTGCCGAGCCTACTTTCCGGGTCAGGAACGCGCCCGAAACTTCTTAATTGGCTAGTTGTAAATAGCCCCAGGGCTATGGAATAAAGGATTATCTCGGACCTAGACCGAGGTATTGATGGTGATTTTCTAATCTCGCAGAACAGAATG
>ML255233.1:0-24651 GCA_005239495.1 Nicotiana undulata
AATTTTTCCTAAGTTTTCTCAAAAAAAGTGAAAACCCGACCCTGGGCCCGCTTGGTCTAAACTTGGGGTTCGGGCCAAATTACGTTTACCCATTCACCCACGAACCCAAATATACCATTAATTTCTAAATCCGACCTCAATTCTAGGTAAAGATTCGATTTTTATAAAATTCTGTAATTCTACCCAAACCCTCAATTTTTACCATGAAAATTCTTAGTTTTTGATTTAAAAGTGATGAAANTTCGTTTCTCATGTCAAACGATACCTAAACTCGATTTTCTTGTGTCCAATGGATCCTTGTGAAATTCTAATGAATTTAGGCTTTTGAATCACTAAATTTGACCTTATAATGAAGGAGATATGTAGGTTTTAAGATTTATAAATAGTGTAGGTTTTTAATACGCCGTCAGGAGCAAATTCGTAATTAACCAGAAAACCTGGGCAACCTTGGTAAAATGGCCATAAAATCCTCATACGATGTCCAAATTTGATGATTCTTTTTTNACCTGAATATCATAACAAATATGTACCGGTATCCGGAACCAAAATACGGGCCCGATACCAATGACTTCAAATATTAATTCTTTTCATTATTTCATAAATATTTCAGCAAAACAATTTCTTTCAAAATTTGATTTCTAAGGTTTGGGACCTCGGAATTCATTTTCAGCCATACGACCGGGTCTCATATTTTACTACAGACCTTCCGCGATTGTCTGAACACAAATTTGAGTCTGTTTACTCAAAATGTTGACTCAAGTCAACTAAAACCAAATTTTGTAATTCTAAAAATTATTGTTTCTTATATTTTAACATAAAAGCTTTCCGGTTTCACGCCCGGACTGTGCACACAAATCGAGGTAGTTAAAATTAATCTTTTTATAGCTAATAAACCTAGAACGGAGTCTGAATTCATAAAATGACCCCTTGGGTCATCACACATTACTGTTCCAACCACTCTATGACACTTATGATGAACCGTTGTTAGTTAAAGCATTGAGGAGAAGGGCCTTGTGTAATTGTAATCGGAGGCAGACAAATATAACATTACATGTGATTGCTATAAACACACAAGAAGCAAGAAGTCAGGAACTACCATCTTCGGTGTTTGCAGAATATGGACTTGAAAAACATGCCTACGCTAAAGCTCACCAGAAAAAAATTAACACTGAAGTTTGTCCAATCGAAGAGATTCTTTCGGTCGAAAAGACTCACTCAAAGCAAAATGTCGAACCATTATAGTTATTTAAGCAGAAGAATTACCATTTAATTGAAATTATTTTATAAACGTATTAATTTATTTTGCAAGGTAAATATTACTTATTCAATAAACTTTTATTAAGTAACTTAGATTATTCTGTTGGTGTAAAATTGTGTGGTTAAATTTTTAATTTAACCTTCCAATATTATTTAAAACAATACATGTAATTCAATTTTTTTCCTCATAAATTTACCAAGATATAAGTCTGGGTGGTGTTGAATTCCAAAAAAGTGCAATGAAAGGGCTTGAACCTTATTTCAGATAAATATATAACCAAAAAAAATATAATACAACATTGTGATTTTATCACCCAAAACAACAGAAGGAGGTATAAAATGTTATATGTCCTCCTTCCTAATAAGCATATATACAACTTCAACTAACAAAACAATATGCAGCCTTATCAATAAATGTGTGATGTTTTAATCCATGAGTGATAGATATTACTTTCAATATATTGATCATAAGATAATTATATTTATAATATTTAAAATAGATATATTAAAAAAATAATTTACAATATATTTTTAATTTATTTTTTTATATTTGTTAATATAACCATAACCCGTGAAATTTTAGATTTACCGTACCATATTGTCATAATTGCGATACTCCTCATATTGAAAATATTGCAGAACCATTTTTTAATATTTTTTTGTATTAGTTTCTTCTTCTATTAAGTTAGCTTATTATTATTTTCAAGATCCTACACTTTTTTCTTTAATTTTTTTTTTGTCAAACATACTTTTAATAACATTTATGCAATTTTTAGAAATATCTAATTATATTAATAAATGGTATACGCGCAACGCGCGTTCGGAGAGATTAGTTAGTAGTGAAAAACGACAGGAACTGAATGATCACTCAAAAAAAAAATGTTTTGCGCCAAAATGCCAGACTGCTTCCGTCGCAAATATTGTCGAACAAACTTTTCCAACGGAGTCCGTCGAAAATATTTCTGGAACTTCGACGACAATAGTACTACAGTTGGAAAATAGCCAGTTTCTGGTAGCGATCTGAATAATTAAACTTGTATTGTGATTTTAAGGATACGTGATCTGATTATCAGTACCAACTGATATATGGTGAATTAAATAAATGAATTAAACGGTAATAATAAATCAAACCAGTGTTTCAGCAATATGTCAACCTCGATTAGGGACATGCTCGAGGTCAAATGTTAAGAACAGTAAGAACAATAATATTAGCAAGAAAAGAGCAGTGTATTATTATTTCTCAATGAATGTATATCATGGTTACTGGGAGTGGGCATATATCGGGTAAAACCGATAACTCGAACCATTAATTATTTATTGGGTTATCGGTATTGGATTATTGGGTTAACGGTTCGGTAGCGGGTTAAAAAAAAATTAATTGGGTTATCGGTCCAGACTCAGTTTGGCAATTCTGTTATTGGGTAAATTTGATAACCCAATAAGAATTAATTAATTTACTAGTTTACTCTTAAGTATATACATACTACCGTTTCATAATTCATAGTTTTTCCTATTCTTTCTCAGTTTCTCTTTCCCGTCTTCTCATTTTCTCTGCCTCACGCCCTCACCAGTTCTCCACCTCACGGCTCACGCCCTCACTAGTTCTCCGCCTCACAGCTCACGCCCTCACCAATCACCAGTCATCAGTCAGCCTGTCAAGACTCATGCTAGCGTCACTCGTCAGTCGCATTACGCCCTCACCGGTCAGCTCGTCAAGACTCAGGCCGGCGTGTAAGTTTTTAGTTGCTTCATCTTCATTTTTTTCTTAGTTTGAAAGCATTCTGTCTCTGGATTTTTCTTAGTTTGTTTGAAAGCTGAAGTGAGATTTGTCGTGTGCTTTTATTGTTGAGCTGTTACAAAGAAACTTGTTCGAAAAAATTGAATATTGGATTATACTTTAGGAAATTCTTATACTCAACACAACATCACAAAGGATCAGCAATTACAACTGCTATATATCTCTTATTGTAAACAAAATATAATTTCTTCTATAATTGGTTGGTGTACTTAAGTGTCGATCGAGAATAATAAATGTTTGATGGATGTAGAAGATCTCCATTAACATAAATCTGAAAGCCACTGACAAAAGCAGAAAGTTGAATCTTTGCCTTGTAAACAAGGATGATTAATGGGGTTATGACCTTTGTTGCTGGTTCTTATCTTGTGTCGAATCTAATTTGTTATCTTGTGTCGAATTTTTATGTGTTTCATTTTAAGATTTGTTGCCTCGCTGCTTGATTTCTTTTAAATTCAAACTCACAGTGACACAAACGAATGGCTGAAAATATCTTGATTGATAAGGTGATTGGTGAAAGTGGAGCTTGTAATTCAAATACGACAGCACAATCTCAATCATTTCAATCGACAGTAAGGATATAAAGAAAAAAGAGGTCTCCTGCATGGGAGCATTTTGAACAAATTATTGATTCGGAAGGAAATCAAAAGGGTGTCTGTAAATATTGCAAAAGAGAATATTTGCCGATTCAAAAGATAACTGTACGAAATCACTCCTTACACATATGGCCAATTGTACAAAAATGTCTTTAGATGTTGCAAAAAGTCAATCAAAAATAGCCTTTAAACCTATTCTGGGGGGGGGGGGGGGGGGGGGGGGGGTAATAAGGGTGTTGTAGTTGTTGTTCCTTGAAAATTTGATTAAGAACAATGTAGGAAGACTTTGTATCGTATGGTGATCGTTGATGAACTTCCTTTCAGCTTTGTTGAAAAGGAAGGTTTTATGAATTCTATGAAAGTTGCACAACCTTTTTTTCGAATTCCTTCACGTAGAATTGTGACTCGGGACTGTTTTGATATTTTCAATAAGGAAAAACTTAAGTTGGTGAAGCTTTTTAAATATCAGAGAGTTTGCCTTACCACTGATACTTGGACTTACTTACAACGAATAAATTATATGTGTATTACTGTTCATTGGATTGATAGTGAATAGAAAATGCATAAAAGAATTAACAATTTTTGTCCAATTTCTAGTCATAGGGGTGAAGATATGGAAAATAGTATTGTTACTTGTTTGAAAGAGTGGGGGTTAAAAAAGATTTTCACTGTCACAGTTGATACTGCTAAATCAAATGATATGACGGTGAAGGAGCTTTCTCAGAAGTTAACTAAATGGGGGACCAATTCCCTGAATGGTAAGCACCTTCACGTGAGGTGTATGGCTCATATTATGAATCTTGTTTTTCAAGATGGTATAAAAGAATCAATTGTGTCTATTGAACGTATTAGGCAAGCAGTGAGATATATCAGGCAATCTCCTGCTAGGTGGAAAAAGTTTCAGGAATGTTGTGATGAAGGAAATCTAGTTAGGAAATCACTATGTTTGGATGTTCCTACAAGGTGGAATTCTACATACTTGATGTTGAACATGGCTATTGAATATGAGAGTGCAATTTTAGAATATGTTGATCATGATATTAACTTGTCACATCATCTTGCGTTTGTTGATATTGTGGATGGAAGTCTTGCAGGTACACTTTTGACTAGTGATTGGGAGGATGTAAAGAAATTGACAAAATTTCTTGAAATCTTTTATAAGCTTACTTTAAAGGTATCTGGCTCGCTTTATGTTACATCAAATCATCATTTTCTTGAAATTTGTGAAGTTGTTGTTTACTTGAAACAATTGATATTAAATTAAGATGTTCGTTTGGGTTCAATGGCAAAGAAGATGAAGGAGAAATTCGATAAGTATTGGTGGTAATAGTAGTTTTAGCAAAACAGTTCATAAAATCTGTTTTAAGAATCGAAACTGTGTTATACCGAAACAGTCCTAAAACAGTTTTATACTGAAACTATTTTATACATTGTGAAATAGTTTTATATATTGCGAAACTGTTTTAACTGTTTTATCTTATTTGGTAAACCGATAACCGAACCGATAATGATCGATAATCAATTAACCGATAACCGATAACCAATATCTTATCGGTTTGGTTATTGGGTTATGATATTTGTAAACTGATAACCGATAGGCAAAATTGATAAAATTCATAACCGAGCCGAACCGACCGATTCTCACCCTTAATGGTTACAAATGAACAGGGCTCCCCTTTATATAGTAGAGGAATCCAAAATAAGGTACAACTCCTCTAATTTCGAAAATAAAATCCATGATTGATGTAAATAACCGTTAGGGGTTCCGTCACTCCCGAGATTCCCGCTGAAATCTATGGTCGATCGATGATATCTTGCTAACCCGTTGCTCGATGTTGGTCATGTTCGATCTCAATCCTTCGGTCTTCGTATCTTCGAGCTCGAGCTGGCTTCATTGTAAGCTTAATCTCGAGGAAATCCCTCGAGCCCTTAAAATCGGACATACTCAATTTTAACCGTATACCGATAGTCCTCGCATTTCTTAGAATGAAATGATAAGAAACGACTTGAACCTCGATGCCTTTACACCTCGATCATGACGTCGTCTTCATGAGGTAAGCGATGGATGTGACTGAAACGTCCCGTCGGTTCGGTTCCCCAAATCATCAATGCATGTCAGTCGTCACTCGGCCACTAGTGCCTCCGAACCGTCGCCACTAGCCTATAAATATCGCCTCCTTCATTGATTCAAACTTTACTTTTTCTTTGATAAAAACTCTCATCTTTATAACTCTTCTCATCTTTCTTCTTATTGCCACCTTTTACGCCGTCGTTGCCCTTACCGGAGCCACCAATCTTATACTTATCTTCGACTTTTTTTGCTTAAACAACTGGCGAAAACCTCCAAGACTATGTCTTCCCGGTCGGCCGGTGATAAAACGCCGGCGAGGAGTGCGTCCCTGGGCCAATCGAACTAATTTCCGACTTCAAAGTCGACAGTCCCTCTTCAGTTTTAGGCCGATGTGAACCCATGTCTCGATATATCTGCTCGATATCAGAAGGCGTTCTCGAGGGGGTGAAAAGGGATTGCAATTGGGAGAATAAAGAAGTGGTGGTTCCTTCCCGTGAGGAAGATATCATCACTTATGTGAAAGGGTAATTAAGCGTGTATACTTACCCTTTCACACTGGGTCTTGCAGAACCAGTCATTCTCAATTTTTGCCGTCAGTATCGAGTGACCCTTGGCCAGATCTTCCCTTCCTTCTGGCGTATCGTCCACTTGCTCATGTGCTCTCGAGCAAGGTCGAGGGGATGACTTTCACCCTCGATCATCTGATAAGGTTATATAGCCATCGCCTTTATCAAAGTGGGTTGATAAAGCTCCAGTGTCGGGCCACGAAGACGCTATTCTCAAGCATTGATGAAGACAAGGACCGAGGATGGATGGGCCGGTTCGTCCGAATCAAGACCTCCGACCTAATTCCGATTGAGAAAATGCCATTTCCTGAGAAACGGAACATGAAACGTAAGTGCAACTTCACTACTGACGTTCATCGTTTTATCCGTTTTGTTTCTTTTATCCCATATTGACTGTGGTTCTCTTTTCATGGTGTAGCTTCTCTTTGGTTCCCCTGTGCAATTCCGGACCTCGCAGGCTGGGTTCGACAACTGGCCTCCACTTCTTCTTATGCCGAACGTCATTGGCGTGACTTGGCCAAGGTTCGATAGGAGGCTAAGAACCACAGTAAGCTCTTTTGCCCGCATATCGAGTTTTCCCTCACAATGTACTTCTTATTTACTTGATTTCTTTTTGTATAAGTCTCAGTGAAAACGTTGCTGTGAGGCCACCTCCGCATGGGTAAGAGGAGGCATCGAAGCCAAATAAAGAGAGGAAGAGGAGAAGCGTTTCTCCTTCCGATACCCCTAAGCCAAAGAAAAACAAAGCTCAGAAGTAAAAAGCTGAGCTATATGCTCCTCGTATCGACGTAGTTCAACGACTACGAGAGGAGGATGAAGAGGGTGAAGATGACGACTGCCTGCGGGTAGCTTGAAAGAGGGGAAGTAATGAGTCTTCCAAGAGCGTCGAGCCGGTGGAGCTCGAGACAGATCAACCTCGGACTGAGAGCATCTTGGAAGAGGGTCCGAGCAAAGTCCCCGAGCAATCGGGTGGAGAAGATGCTCCCCGTCGAAATAACCAACCAGCGGGGTGTGCCCGAAGGGTCTAGATCCGAGGCCCTTCAAAGGGAAGATAATGTCCCAAGTGATTCACTTGGGATAATAAACATTGGTGATTCTCCGCTTGGCCCCACATTCTCAGAGGGGCAGTTTCAAGATGCTCGGGCCATGGGGACTCCAGACATGGGGCTGGCCCACGAAGGGGATGACATATTCCGGGAGTGCTTCGTCGAGGTCGACGATGGTCCCGGTCTAGATGCATCATTTGTTTTCGACGAGGCTCAGCGGCTTTTGAAACAAGTAAGTTCCATTTCTTCGAATTTACACTTGTGTTTATTCCATGTCTTTTCAAGCTTGACTCTCTTCTTTGCGTAAAGTCCATGGTGCTCCACCAAGAAGCATCTACCAAATCTCGGGCTGAGTTATCTCTATGTGAGGCTGAGCTCAAGAAACTCATGGAGGAGAGTGATGGACTCAAACTCCTCTATGTTCAAAAGCAAGATGCACATCAGGTCCAACTGACTTTAGCCGAGTGCCAACTCCAAAGTGTGAAAGAGGAAAGCCTGGCCAGGGCCCGGAGGATCGAGGAGGTAGAGGCGAAGTTGGTCACCGAGCTGGAAAAGGCTAAGACTGAGGCACTTGTGGCCTCTTATCGCGCTGATGCCGAGGCTGCCAATCTTTGGGCACAGGGGATCTCCGCTACTGCTAAAATTAGATTATCATGTGATGTTGACCATGCTAGGCAGAAATCTCAGAGAGAGTCTCTCGAGGAAGTGCATGCTCGTGGCTTCGACCTCTCAGCCGACATCGAAGACGCCAAAGTTTTGGAGGTTGAGGCTGCAACCTTGCTTTCTGATAAAGAGGTTTCCGCTAGTGGGTCTAAGAGCAGGGAAGATGGGCACGAGGCGGTCGAAGAAGCGGCTTCTGAGGATGTGGCTCCCGAGGATGTGGCTCCCGTGGTGGGCTAGGCCTTTAGGATTTTCTTCTTTTGTATATTTTTTGTGTAAGGCCCCGTGTGGCCCTTGTAAGAACTTTATGTAAATAACTAGTCTTTTTTCTAGTTTGCTTGTCATTCGTGGTAGATTCTACTTTGCCTTATGAAAGTTTTAGTCGTTGTAGTTTGAACGAACAATGCTTGAAACTTGAATCAAACTCTTAGGTTTTAAAAACGAATCCTCGAGCTAACGACATGTTCGAGATTTCGGATGGCTTTATCGATGCCATAGCTATATTATCTTTGCGAGCAAGTTTCGAACTTAGAATAAAACAACCCTTAGATTTTCATCAAGTGAATGGGTAACCGAGTGAACCTTGGTTCGAGTTCGGAATGGACTTTCAGGTTTTCCTTTTAGTTAGATGAGGGTTAGTCCCCGAGCTCGGAAATACATTCGAGACTTTATCTCGGGTGGCTTGACCGAATCTATAGACGTATTGTTTTTGTAGCCAAGCTCAAACGAATTTTGAACTTTAGAATAAAGTAAATCCTTAGGCCTCTATTTAAATTATAGGTGAACTTTGAGCTTACAGCAATGTACTCCTTAGGGTTTTTCGGTGAATCCTCGAGCTATAAATGACTTTATTTGAGATCGGGGTAACGGAACCCTTGGGTCCCAACCGAGTGAGAACAAGGTCTCAAACCCAAATTGTATTGTCCCTTAGGCTTTTGTAGATTGGGCCGATTTGGCCTATGAAAATGGCTACTAATTTCCCCTTTTCGGCTAAAAGACTTAGTGAAAATTTCTTTATGCTTTAGCATGTGTTTTTATACCCATTGGTTTTTTTTAGGGTCTGATGATCGGATCCCCATTTTTCTTTGTGTCTCAACGTGTTTGCGTTTAGATAATTTGATACCCCTTGAGGTTATTCGAAGGCTGATATTATCGAAGCCTTTCAGTTATTCGAGGGCTGATTTTATCAAAGCCCTTTTTTAATTGTTTTGTCGAGGGTAGCCTTTTAACCGATTTTTTAAAGTATTTGAAGGCCTTTTGTTTATTGCGGAATTCGATCGTCTCCAAGTCGCGTTATTTTGGCTGTAGCCTTTATTATGGTCGTAGCCTTCGGGTATGTCTCTTGGACTTATTTCCCGATAATAATTCGAACTTGTTCAAAATGTTAGTCCCCGAGTATGATGGCCTTGGCCTATATATCAAGGGGTGCCTCTTTGAGGTCTTGTGACTTCGAATTCAGATAACTCGAGTACACAGTCCCCAAGCGTTCGAAGTACGTTTGTGCTTAGCTCTTGATCCATTTTTCACAAGTACTAGTTTTGCATAATAGACCAGGATCGTAAATATGCGATTTGTATAATAAAGAATTTGCTTCGAGTCACGAGATGTTCGATAAAGAGAGAATGCTTATTCGAATAATTTATACATGCGTACATGTCTTGTTGTCGGGACTCGGCTAATCCATATGGATACGGTTTATTCGACTATTTGGCCCACTATAAAAATTTCCCTATCGAAACTCGTTGACACGAGGTACATTTCCCGAACACATAACATCCGAGGGTGATGCCACCAGTATTCTAGGTTTATTACAAAGAAGCCTTGGATACTGTTGAATTATCCTCAAGTAGCACATAGGTTTTGCCTCGTTAAAAAACTTGCCGGAAAAACCCATTTGGGATAAAAACCTATCTAAGGGGAAAAAAGTGCAACACGTACTTTAAAACCTGAGGTCTCGATATCTTTGGTCGGACTCCTGCAATGAGTTAGTTCTAAATATATAAACGAAAGAAAATAGAAAGTCATACCTTAGCAATAGTATCGCTTGAGAAGTGATATGTTCCAGTTATTCGGCAGTGGTTTGCCTCTCATCGTTCCGAGTTTGTAAGATCTTTTCCCTACTATGTCGAGGATTTGGTAGGGTCCTTCCCAATTTGGGCCGAGTCTCCCTTCATTGGGATCTCGAGTGTTTATGGTGACTCTTCTTAGGACTAAGTCCCCGACTCTGAAGTGTCGAAGGTTGGTTCTTCTGTTGTAGTACCTTTCAATTCGTTTCTTTTGTGCAGCCATTCGGATGAGTGCATCTTCTCGTTTTTCTTATAACAACTCGAGGCTGGTATTCATGGCCTCGCGGTTTGATTCCTCTATTGCATGTCGAAACCTGGCGTTGGGCTCTCCGACTTCGACCGATATCAAGGCTTCGGAGCCATATACTAAGGAAAACGGAGTTGCTCCTGTACTGGACTTCGATGTTGTTCGGTATGCCCATAAGACCTCGGGCAATATTTCTCTCCATGTCCCTTTAGATTCGTTCAGCCTTTTCTTCAAGTTTTGGATGAAAGTCTTGTTCATTGATTCGGCCTGTCCGTTCCTACTAGGGTGATACGGTGTTGATAGTATCCTCTTTATTTTGTGATCTTCGAGGAATTTCGTTATCTTGTTGCCGATGAACTGTTTGTCACATGCTATTTCTTCGAGTATCCCAAATCGACATACGATGTGATTCCCATATGAAATCTATCACTTCTTTTTCCCTAATTTTTTCGAAGGCCTATGCTTCAACCCATTTAGAGAAATAGTCAGTCATAAATAAAATGAATTTAGGTTTACCTGAGGTCGATGGTAGAGGACCGACGATGTCCATTCCCCGTTTCATAAATGGTCGTGGGGATAGGACCGAGTGGAGTTGTTCGACGGGCTGGTGGATCATCGGTGCAAACCTTTTACACTTATCACATATTCGAACAAACTCCTTAGAGTCTTTTTCGATGCTATCCGAATAATATCCTACTCCGACGACCTTTCGAACTAGTGACTCGGCGCCAAAGTGATTTCCACAAGTGCCTTCGTGGATTTCTCGCACAACATAGTCAGTATCTCTCGGTCCCAAGCATACAGCTAATGGACCATCGAACGTCCTTCGGTATAATGTTCCGTCTTTGTCTAATATGAAATGAGCGGCTTTAGTCTGTAAGGCCCTCGATTCCTTGGGCTCTCATGGGAGATTCCCGTTCTTCAAGTACTCGATGTATTTATTTCTCCAGTACCAGGTTAAGCTCGTAGAATTTATTTCAGCATGTCCTTCCTCGATCACAGACCTAGAGAGTTGGACGACAGTCTCCCGAGCTGATCTCATATTCTTTGACTGATGACCCCAAATTGGCAAGTGCATCGGCCTTGATGTTTTGTTCTCGAGGTATATGTTGTAGAGTCCACTCTTTAAAACGGTGCAAGGTTGCCTGCAATTTGTCTAAGCACCTTTGCATCCTATCCTCTCGAACTTCAAAGGTTCCATTTACCTGGTTCACTACCAGTAGAGAGTCGCATTTGGCTTCAACGACTTCCGCTCCCAAGATTTTAGCTCGCTTGAGACCTGCAATCATGGCCTCATACTTGGACTCGTTGTTAGTCAATTTGGAAGTTTAATGGATTGTCTAATAAACTATTCGTGGGCGGTTTCAAAACAATGCCAAGCCCGGACCCTTCCACATTCGAGGCACCGTCCGTGAAGAGGATCCATACCCCCAATGATGTACCTGATTTCAGTATAAGCTCCTTTTCCACTTCAGGTACAAGGTTTGGCGTAAAATCGGCCACGAAGTCTACCAAGATTTGAGACTTGATGGTCGTTCGGGGTTGATATTCGATATCGTACTCGCTGAGTTTGACGGCCCATTTGGCCAATCGGCCCGATAGTTCAGGCTTCTGCAAAACATTATGGAGTGGATAAGTGGTTATCACACATATAGAGTGGCATTGGAAATATGGCTTTAATTTTCTAGATGCGCTTATTAATGCAAGTTCTAGTTTCTCTAAGTGTGGATACCTAGTTTCATCATCTCTTAAGGTTTGACTTACGTAATAAATAGGAAACTGCGTAACTTGCTCTTCTCGAACTAGGACACCACTTACCGCGATCTCGGACACCGCCAAGTATAAGTAAAGCTTCTCATCCACCTTCAGAGTGTGAACTAGAGGTGGGCTCGATAAGTATCGCTTCAATTTCCAATGCCTGTTGACATTCCAAGGTCCATGCGAAATCATTTTTCATTTTGAGTAAGGAGAAGAACCTCTGACTCTGATCCGATGACCTCGAAATGAATCGACCCAAGGAAGATATCCGTCCGGTGAGACTTTGTACGAATTTTACACCATCTACGATGGTGATGTCCTCGATGGCCTTAATCTTATCGGGATTGATTTTGATTCCCCGATTTGACACCATGAAGCCGAGGAATTTGCCCGAACCGACCCCGAAAGCATATTTCTCGGGGTTGAGCTTCATATTGTACTTCCTCAAGATTTCGAATGTTTCCTGCAAATGGATCAAATGGTCATCTGTGCGCAGGGACTTAGCTAACATGCCGTCAATGTAAATTTCCATTAATTTACCTATCTGTTCTTCAAACAATTTGTCAACTAGGCGTTGATATGTAGCTCCTGCATTTTTTATCCCGAAGGGCATTACATTATAACAATAGGTCCCAAACTTAGTGATAAAAGAAGTCTTTTCTTGGTCTTCTGGGTCCATTTGTATATGATTGTACCCAGAATAGGCGTCGAGAATAGTAAGGATCTCGTGGCCGGCTGTGGCATCGATCATGTGATCGATGTTAGGCAATAGAAAAGAGTTTTTCAGACATGCTTTGTTCAATTCCTTATAATCTATACACATTCTAAGTTTGTTCCCCTTTTTTGGGGACGACGACTACATTAGCTAACCATTCGAGATATTTTACCTCCCGAATGGACCCTATTTTGAGAAGTTTGCTTACCTTGTCCTTCACGAAGGCATGCTTTACCTCGGACTGGGGCCTTGTCTTTTGTTTAATCGGTCTGAACTTGGGATCCAGGCTCAGTCGATGCGTTGTTATCTCCGGTGGGATTCCTGTCATGTCTAAATGGGACCATGCAAAGAAATCCATGTTATCAAAAATTGAATGAGCTTTTTCTTGAGTTCGGGGGTCAACCCCGTTCCCAGGTATACCTTTCGTTCGGGAAGATACTCAATTAGTATCACCTGTTCCAGCTCCTCGGCGTTGACTTGGTTGCATCTGATTCTTCGGGAACAACAAATGTTCGAGGAGTTAGAAAATCCTCTTCCTCTTCTTCTTCCACTACCTGTTTCTCTGATTCGGTCGAGGTTGGGCACGGTGATTACAATTTGGCCGCTTGCTTATATTTGGTGCTCGATTTTACTGAGGTCGAAGGTGTTGATATCGGCGTTACCTCAACGACCGCAAACATTTCTTTGCAGCATGTTGTTCCCCGTAAACAGTTTTCACACCATACGTCATCGGGAACTTCATCATTTGGTGAAGGGACGATGGTACTGCTTTTGTGTTGTGGATCCAGGGCCTTCCGAGTAGTGCATTATATCTCATGTCACCTTCGATGACATGCAATTTTGTATCTTGGATGGTTCCGGCTATGTTACCGGAAGGATTATATCCCCCATCGTTGTTTCACTAGCCATGTTGAAGCCGTTAAGGACTCGAGAGGCAGGTACAATTTGGTCCTGCAGGCTGAGCTGTTCTACGACCCTCGATCAGATGATGTTTGCCGAGTTACTTGAATCCACTAAAACACGCTTAACTTGAAATTTATTTAATAAAATGGAAATTCCAGGGCATTGTTGTGCGGCTGAGAAATGCCTTTCGCTTCTTCGTAATTGAATGATAAAGTTCCTTCGGGCACATAGTCTCGAGTCCGTTTCTCTCTGATGACAGAAACCTTAGTGCGTTTGAATATAGGTCCTTGTGGGACGTCGACCCCGCCGATAATCATGTGGATAACTTGTTGAGGTTCTTCTTGTTCGTTCTTTCTGTTAGCATCTCTTTATCTGAAGTGATTTTTAGCTCGATCACTGAGGAACTCTCGAAGGTGGCCTTCGTTGAAAAGTCGAGCTACCTCCTCCCTCAACTGCCTACAGTCTTCGGTCCTATGGCCATGTGTGCCATGGTACTTACACATTAGATTTGGGTTCCTTTGAGAAGATTGGTCTGTATCAGTCTAGGCCACCTAGTATCTTTGATCCTTTCGATAGCCGATACAATCCCCGATGCATCGACGCTGAAATTGTACTCTGATAGCCGAGGTGCTTTTGTGGGATCTGCATATTTGTCAAAGCAAGTTTTACTCATAAGTCCCCGAGAGTTTTGCCCTCGGTCACCTCTTCGATCGTTCCGGGTGGAATTACGTCCCGGACCGTTATTCCTCCGGTCTGCAATATATGGCTGGTATCGATCTTTATTCAACCTTGATTCTCTATCAACATCCCTCTGATTATTACATGTCGGCCGGTTTGGATGTACTGAGCCTGAAGGGGATCCTAATTGGTCATCTTCGACCCTGATCTTCGACTGATATCGGTTGTGAACATCTGCCCAAGTCACAACTGGGTACTAGATCAAATTCTGTTTCAACTGCGCAATGCTATTGAACTACGTTCATTAAACCCTTGTGTGAAAGCCTGAACATCCCAATCATCAGTGACTGGTGGTAACTCCATGCGTTCCATTTGAAATCGAGATACGAATTCCCTTAGCATCTCGTTATCTCTCTGCTTCACTTTGAAGAGGTCGAATTTTCTCGTTGCAACCTATATGGCCGTGGCATGTACGGCGAGTAACCTCCTGTTCGACCCTATTAAGTGTTTAGTGCTGATTTTGCAACTGAGCAATGGCGTTTTGTTGATCTTGAAGCATTTCAAAAATTACTTGGAGACTGACTCCTTCGTCTCATATGCCCTGTGTACCTCGACTGTCAGCTCGACCCTCTTTGCGTACACTTCCTTCGGGGTCTGCGCCTAAGTCTGCATTCAGAGCCACATGAGAACTGACGTCGACCGGGTTGACGGGCGGTGCTGCTCCAAGGTCAGCCTATGGCACCTCGATTCCTGGAGCAATTACATTCTCGTTTTCTCCGTGAAGTCCGAGGCCATTATCGCCGTGTGTATATGTGTTTTGTGAGTTCGACATGATTCAACCCGGAAAAAAAATTCTTGACAAGAACAAGTGTAAAATAGTGCATTTTACCAGAATTAGCACTAAACAATCACTATTATCCTTAGCCCCACGGTGGACGCCAAACTGTTTACCTCGAAATACGAGTAACAATTAAACTTGTATTGTGGTTTTAAGGATACGTGATCTGATTCAGTACCAACTGATAAATGGCGAATTAAATAAATGAATTGAATGGTAAAAATAAATAAAACCAGTGTTACACAACAATATGTCGACCTCGATTAGGAACAGGCTCGAGGTCAGATGTTAAGAACAGTACCAAAATATAAGCAAGAAAAGAGCAGCGTATTGTAATTTCTTAGTGAATGTATATCATGGTTACAAATGAACATGGCTCCCCTTTATATAGTAGAGTAATCCTAAATAAGGTACAATTTTAATTTCAAAAATAAAATTCATGATTGATGTCAATAATCGTTAGCGGTTCCGTCTCTCCCGAGATTCCCACCGAGATCTATGATCGATCGCTGATATCTTGCTAACTCGTTGCTCGATGTTGTTCATGCCCGATCTCAATCCTTCGGTTTTCGTATCTTCGAGCTCGATCTTGCTTCATTATGAGCTTAATCTAGAGGCAATCCCTCAAGCCCATAAAATCATACATACTTGATTTTAACCGTATAACGATCTCTTAATAATTATGTTATCTTTTAGTTATAAAAAGTTTTTTTTTTCTAGGAATTAGATCATTAAGAATATTATATGAAATAGCGATCGAGTCAATATTATATCCGCACCGGACCCCAACAAAAGTAGAAGAGAAAGAGCTTACTTTCCAACTGATAAATAAATGAACATGGCTTATTATAGCCTAACTTACACAGTTTTAACAGAAGAAAAGGAGTTAATAATCCAGTTAAAGATGTTTATCTTGAAATATTTTTACAAAAAGTTGCACTTTAATTTGCTTTCAGTTCACACCAACATAATATTAAGTGATTTTCTAAAACAAGAAACTTGTAATACTTCAACGCAATTTAATCAATCAATTTATTCTATTCAAGTGAAGTGAATGTTCGTCTTCTCTAAAACTGATTATATTTCGACAAATCAGTAATTAATCAGATGATTAATTAGTTTCACTTTTTGTAAATTTTGATAAACTTTAGAAATTGTCATTTAGGGAAGTTTTCTTCGGGATACATTCAGCTACTTGAGTTTGTTGATATTCTGTATACCGTAGAAGCAAAAAAGCGTGACAAGAAAATATTTTTGGATAAATATTTAATTAATAACGTATATCTATTCAGTCTTTCAAATACTTTAATTTTTCATACAATATACAACGAATTTGTAATTTACATAAGTTAAAAGAAAAGAAAAAAGGACCTATAACAAATTCACACAATTTAAGTAATCAACAACAAATCGAAGAATTAATACCTAAAATAAGTTCACAAAAGCTAGAAAAAAGCTATAAAAGAGACCAGGCAGTGATATTTGAGACCGTGATCATTCGTTGTGTTGGAATAACTTGAAAGAATTAGAAGAGGTCAAGTCCTTTGAAGTTGGAGATGCCTCACCGCCGGCAGGTAAGTCAGCGAGGGCGGCGGCGATCCGGCGAATGCTTAAAGAACGAACCGTTTTAAAGCTGTAGGATCTTTGAGTCTTGGAAAATATGTTTGAAGAATTTGATAAGATCAAATAAACCAAAGCTTGGACCAAAGCAAAGAGCCCTATCTTTATCAACATATTTTCATCAATCTCCATCGTTTCAATTTCTATAGAGAGTACTAGATTATTCTTGGGAAAAACTAGGAATAAGAATTTGCAGAGAGCTGAAGGGATTATTAACAGGAAATTTTAGAAGTGCAAGGAAGATTTGAGAAAATTGTTCGTGTTAGAAACTTGTATATATAGAGAAAAGAATGAGGTTGAAGATTGTCACGTTGAAATTAGGCGACAACTTTGGCTTTGTCGTCATTGACACGGTGAAGTAGTACAACTTATCAAGCAAACGGCTGCATGGAATTTTCAATGCTACGGTTGATTAATTTAAGTAACCAAGACACTCCTAGAGCCCAAATAATATTGTACTACTAATAAATTATTATTAAATATATGTTTTATTATTGTGTGTGAAATATAAATAGTACATTTTTAGCTACTGCTCTTTCCGTTCGCTTTTCGTTGTACACAATGAACACGCCCCTTAATTAAGAAATAATAGATGGGTATATTACCATAGTACCTGATAGGGGCGTGACTCTTTGATATCGGACATGGCACGGCTGTGACAAAAATTGGACGTGATGACTTTGCCATTGGTCTATGTGCGGGCAAAATGATTATGCGAGTAATGAACAATACAATGTCATGTGAGTTGTTGGGGGCAAATATTGGCCAAGGTCTTGGGGCAACTAAGACGTGCTTGGCAAAGGTTTGACAAGGCAGTGTGGGCAAAGTTGGGGCGGCATGGCACGGTATGTGCGCCAAAGTTAGTGGCACGAGCACTTCGGGTTGTGGCAGCGCCAAGTGCGGGCTAAACTAAAGCATGGCAGTGCGGGATGATGGCAAAGGCTTTCAATAGCTAAGGCAAGGCTATGTGAAGGAAAATACAAGCAATGGCACGGGTGAAACATGAGTTGACATGGACAAGGCAGAAACTCGACCAAGGCATGTGCAGGAGGTAGTGACGTCGGACGTGTGCAGCAAAATCATGGGCAGCAGGTTACGGGCAAGGCATTGGTGCAGAGCAATGTCAAAATGAGCCAAGGTTGGGCACAATGCCAGCTTTGGGCGTGCACCAGCTGGCCAAGTCAAAAGGCACATGTTGTGCACATACCAAAGCAATTGGCGGTTACCTTTTGATAACCACTTATGCTCAAGTCTGATTTATGCTTGTATCCACCATCATTTCGTGTAGAACATGGCCTATGCAGTTAGGGATGTCCACTACTTCCTCCGTTCCAGTTTCTGTGAACCTATTTTCTTTTTTCTCAGTTCCAAAACGAATGACTCATTTTTAAATTTGAAAACAATTTAGCTTAAGCTCCCAATTCTACACTTATGACAAGCTTTTATAAACCACTCAAATACTCTGGACCCCTTTTTGATTTGTTTAGGACCAAAAATTCCAAAAGTCTTCATTATTTCTTAAACTTCGTACCCAGTCAAACATGTTCACATAAATTGGAACAAAGGGAGTACAAGATAGGAACAGACTTAGTCTTAGCCCAACAAGTGATAAAAGTTGTAGACAACAAGTGTTCATGTGTGTTGTCAAGTTAAAGGCTGCCTATGTGCTATAAATAGGTGCCTTTGGACTTAGCCAGATTTTAATGGTGGAATCTCGTGTGAAGTTCAAGTGGGAAACAAGAGTGAAACGTGAGCGTTTCTAAGTGTTTCAAAAAGGGACTAAGGCTAGGCATTGGGCAGATCTTAATGTTGGCTAAAGAATGACTTGTGTTCTTTGTCAAAAATGGGGTCGTGATCGACTTGTGTCATAGTCTAGTGAGGGTTCATTTGTAAGTTTTCGAAATTAATACAAAGGTTCGGATTTTCCCGTATGTGATTGTGTTCTTGTTAGTTTGCTGCCAAAATTCGTTTCAGGCCAAACTTGCTGAAAATTTGGCGAAGTGTTGGGAAAGGCTGAGTCAAGTGCGCAACTTGACTGTCGCGCAGGCGTGACTTTGGACTGATCAAAAACGCCCTCGTGACAGTACCCATAATAATGATAGTATTTTGAGAAGTCTTTGGGAAATTATTTGTGAAAAGTAATTAATGATAAGGGTAAAAAAACATAGCCTTCTCTTGATTTGCTAAAATTGACAAGTACTCTCTTCGTTCACTTTTACTTAGCACGTTTTGACTTTTCACTCCCCTTAAAAAATAATAAATGAAGTGCATAATTTACCATGATACCCATATTAATTGATGCATATTTTATTGGATATGAGAAAATAATTTGAAATGAATAATAAATACAGTGAATATAATAGGAAAAAATATTGGCTTCTCTTAGATATGTATACAAGTAAAAATGAAAACTTATTTATAATATACCTTTCAAGTAAAAGTGAAAGGAGGGAGAGAGCAAATCATTACTATAAATATGTTGTTTCTATTTTTTTGGGGTGGGGGGGAGGGGGGTTGTTGAATTGAACTGAATGGGAAATCAATTTAGTTCAATGAATGGCATTGCTTGACCATCACGATATATATCAATAACAGAAAGGGCCCTTAATAATGTGGAGTAATAGTACTTTCTAACAGGCCATTTGTTGCTTTAACGCCTAAATGGCCAAATTGTTTAAAATTGTTGCGTATTACGTGTCCTCTATGCAGCATAATTATCACGTGATCTTGGTTATGGAGTATACAAAACCTAAACTGTCTGACTTCAACGAGTGGATAAAATGAAGTTGCCCTGAAGTTGCATGCATTTCGTGACGATCAAGATGAGTCATGTTTTAGGCTGCTGCACATTGTTTAAACTTAAGATATTGCCAATTAGGTTATCTTATTAATTTTTTTTTTCAATTGTATGTGTGGTGTCACAATGAGCTGTTAGGATCAGATTTACTTACATACATGCATAAAAAAAAAATATGATCAAATAAATAGGTAAGGACCTAACTTACCAAAAGTCAGTTAAATTAAGGGTTATAATTAACACAATATGTCTTTCCAACTCAAACAGGGTCAAAACTGACAACATTTTAGTATCAGATAGATGGTCGGGTAAAGTATCGGAATTCAGATAGATAGATCAGTCGAAAATCGAATCATGATTTAACCTAGGGGTGTTCAAACCTAATCGGAAAATCGTATTAAATCGAAAGATTAAATCAAATCGATTAAAAAACTCGATTAGGTTTGGTTTGACTTGATTTGGTATTAAGTAAAAAATTCGAACCAAACCGGCATATAAATATATAATTTTATATATTTTTAAAACTTTATATTGAATTTCCTTTAAAAAAAAATTGAAATATTTGGGATCATCTCATATGTTAACCTAGAAAGCGTACATTAACGAAAATTATTGTAAGACGACTAAGAAAATATATAACTATCATGTATTACTAAAAAGATTTTTCCATTAGAATATTTTAATAGATCATATGTTTGTCAATTCTTTCAATATTTATTAAGCATATACTTACTTATCAAAATTTTATCTATAACTTTAACATAAGATTGGGATTATATTCATGTAACAAAAAGGAAAACCGAAAACCTGACAAAACCGAACTAATCCAAACCGATATAATTAGTTTGGTTTGATTTTGATAAAAATCGAACTAACCCGGTCCATGTACACCCCTAATATAACCTGTTTAAAGCCTACTTGGGCCAAGACAAAAAAAAGTACATATAAACAGAGAGGAACACCGAGAATTATCCAAGTCCCATGCATGCTTTGCAAAGTGCCTTGTTGTATTAATTATCAAAGGTTCTTCTTCACTTATGATATTTCTGGAGTCGTGCCAGTGTTTGCTTCCCTTGTGATTATAATGTTAATTAGTTAACTAGTGTCCACAAGATCTACAACAATAATTACGGTCCCAAATAATTAGTGTCCACAAAATATCAATTAGACATAGCCTCAACAAATAAAAGCTAGGACACACACCAATCCAATTTTAAATGATTAAGTCGTGTAACATATTCAATTATTGGATTACTCGATTATCTATTTTAAAATCTTTGAACCTTTTTGCCTCTTGAGATTAAAGCAAGTGAAGTTTGATCATTATTTTCTTAACTTAATCTATTTTTAGTTTATTACAAGAATTTTTCTCTAGATAAAAATTAAATTCCAATTACAACACTCAAAATAAGTCCATATGTTTCAATCTTAATGAAGTTTATTAGGTACGCCTTGCATGGGCTTATAAGTTGTAGTAAGCTAGGGAATGGGAACATAAACCAGTCTGAACACCGATATTATAAAAAGTTAAAATTCGAGAAAGCTTCAGCTTATATATTTATAATGTCGTTATGAATATCTAAACTTTAATATAAAAACAAAACAACCAAGTCCAATTTAGTGCTGAAAATGTTGCTATACAACAAAACAGTCAGATAAATTAGTCGAGAAAAACGTTTCTAGAAGACTTGAGAAGAACACAAATAGTTCAATATTATGGCATTTTAAAATGGAGATAGTGACTACTGACTAGTCCCCAATTTTCTTCCATGAAAGACATGCAATTGTAAATTAAGAAGCACTGGTTGGAGGTCAGCTACTGCGAAGGATAATGTCGTTTTGAGATTACTGGTCCTTTTGAGATGTGTGGTCAGTTGTGAAAGTCACAGATCAACAACCATCTGCCTTGTCAGGGGAAAAAATACAATTAACCATCTGTACGTCTTGATTTAAATAATGCGGGCATACTAATACTTCCTGAGTTACTATTATCCTTATTTCTATCCTTAAAAGGGGAAAAATAATAGCTTTAGGCTGGTTTGGTTGGTGTAAGTTATTCCGAACTTAATAATGATAGGATTATAATACCGGGACGTGATAATGTTACCAAATTAAAGTACTACTCCGTAAATAACTTTTTCTGACACCTTCAATCACAACGTACATATAGTCCAGGTAAATTGTGTATGTTGTTTATTTCTCTGTTCACTTTATCAACTTAATGTTAAGTAATATTTTGAAACAAATTTACTAGTAATAGTTATTTGCATTATCCAAGTTCATCTTCTGTAGAATTAATGATAGTTTCGAGAAACTCTGTTGAAAATTGATTTAGTTCTTCACGTACTTTAACTAACGAACTTATAACTTATAACGTTTAAGAGAAAAATATTATCCCAAATTCACACCAATCAATCTGACTTAAGCTTCCAACAAGAAATCAAAGAATAACAAGAAAAGCTCATAATTATATTAGAGCTAGAAAGAAGCTAGCTATATTATATACCAGGCCATGATCTTAGGAACCTTTGAAGTTGTCTTGGAATAACTTGAAAGATTTAGAAGTGCTCAAGTCCTTGAAAGAAGAAGGCGATGGTTCACCGCCGGCAGGTAAGTCGGCGAGGGCGGCGGCGATCCGGCGAATGCTTAAAGAACGAGCCATTTTAAAGCTGTATGATCTTTGTGTTTTGGAGAATATGTTTGAAGATTTTGACAGAATCAAATAAACCAAAGCTTGAACCAAGGCAAAGAGACCCACCTTTACCAATATACTTCCCTCAATCTCCATTACTGTTGCAATTTCAATATAGAGTTACTAGATTCTTGAAAAAGAGTATGAATTTGCTGTGAATAAATATAAAGTAAGCTGTGAAGTAGAAGAAAGTAAAATGGATGCTTTGTGAAAAAATGGTATCGTATGAGAAGTGTATATATAGAAGAAGAAAAAGGAAGAGATAGTGAAGCTTGTGATTTTCAAGTTAGGCAACCTCTTTGACCGTATGACGTGGCTCTCCCGTTGACAAATTGCAACTTACCGAGTGGGTTACGTGGAAACTTCCCGTGCTATTTGACCACATGTTTGTTTTTTCAAATTAAAATATCATAATATAAGCTTAATTAATCTAATTTCTTACGAAGTGACAAGTATACTGTCCATATTTATTATAGAGTATTGATAATCGATTAAATTACATTAATAAAGTACAAATTCTTTACGCTATTTGGTCTAATTGATTAACTCATTTATTTTATCGTAATGAATAGGGTGGTCAATGAATTGATGAGATAATCAAGTTATTTCGGGATTACTTGACCATCACGACCAGTAACAGAAAGGTTCTGAGTAACGATAATTAAGTATACTTTCTAACAGCCAATTGTTGCTTTAACGCCTAATAAATTGCCAAATTGTTTAAAATTGTTACGTGTCAATTGTCATGCCAATGCAGCAAGAAAGTATCACGCGGCTTTATCTACTGGTTTGTGGAGTATAGTAAACCTAAACTCTGCTGATTTTTTATTTTAAAACTCTTTTGACTTCAAATAGTGGATAAGATGAAATTGCCATGAACATGCATCCATTTTTTAGTTAGGTTATGATTGGTCTAGTTGCCTGGGTCCAAGTTTTCTTTTTCCTCTCTTTTTTTCCCTTAGGCACATAGGGTGTCCAAAGGTGCAATAGACAATTTACACTTTCGTATGTTATCCATTTTGTTTTTTTGGCTAAGAAAGAAAATATATCAAAGATGGAAAATAAGGAGTTTAATTGCACAGAGGAACTAAAGTCAACTTTACCGAGTTACAACCGGATAAAGTTAATAAAGATGTCGTGACCATCTTTCCAACATTAATCTTGGTCAAATTAAATGGAACAGCAGGTTACAAAGATATAAGGTAAAGCGTGAATACTGACATGCAGTGAGTGCTTATATCAAACCAAATAAGTTAACCTAACCATGTGCTTGTATATGTGTATAAAATCAATCCAAACATATTAAAGTGACATGCATTACATACACATTAATCTTAATTAAGTGTTAAATATATATATATATATATATATATACACGTATGAAAGGCACATATTTTTATTTATTAATTTGGTATAAATACCCGATTCTCCTTACTTGACAGAACCAATCATAATAAGCCACAAAAATGCCAAAGGTATGGGTCAATGTTGATATTTTCTAAAGAACCTCATGCATATTCGTTTTGAATTTAAGATGAGATTAAAAATGGTCATTAATTTTGAGGGGGAAAAAAAGGCAAGTTCAAACCAACCATGTGTCATTTGAGAGCTGCAAGAATTATAATTTACGATATGTACATATACATTGAACCATTTATCCAGTTAAGCTCAGTTTGGTAGAGCTTTTGCCTCAAATACAATTACAAGTATCAGATAACTCATTTTCATTGCCTGTGCAATAATAACGATTAAGAACCCCAAGCCATTTAATCGTTCGATTGTCACAACTTCCAAGCATAAGCCAACAAGGAATGTAAACCTGTCTTTATTTGCTGCAAAGTTATTGCTGAAGCGTTCGACTGTAGCTTGATAGGTTCAAGATTAAGTTTTAGTGATAGACAATAATACTTTATGCTATATGTGTAGGTAGGGGCAGACGCAGAATTTTTCGCAAGTGATGTCAATATTTTAAAAAGTGAATAAATGAACAAATTTAATATTGTTGCTATATTTTAAAAAGAAGATTCAAATATATCAATAAAATGCAATACAACTACAATACTATAACTTTCCTCAATGAGTTTTTACTTTTTGAAGTGTATTCTTAAAGCCTCATATAATAATACATATTTTTATATAAAGCATCATGCAACTACTCAAATTTAAATAAGTCTCAAAGAACTAAAAATAATTTTTTTTACTGTATAGACGTGATTTCGCCGATTCTTTCTTCCAATTTAAGCGAATGTTCAGATGTCAAACTTGATTTTGAAATCTTAAAAGCTGTTGTTTTCAAAAAAAAAAAAAAAAAAAAAAGAAAAAAAAAAAAAAAAAACAAAACATTTA
>ML255233.1:24703-48582 GCA_005239495.1 Nicotiana undulata
AAAAAAAAAAAAAAAAAAAAAAAGGAAAAGAAAAAGTAATAGCAAACAACTTACAATGCTTGAATTATATTAGAAAACTTTGAAATGCTAATTGCAAAGTTAATAAACGGAAGTTAGCTTTTAAGAAACTTACCGTTGTCGGGGTTCTGTTTCGACCCCCTACCTCCCTCTACATACTGCTACTTAGCCACTGGACCAAGACACGCTTCTTGTTATGCGCTGTCATTGAATCAACTATAAATATTATTTATAATTTTATATATTTAATAAAATAAATATTTAATGAATTTTTGCGGCGAGGCGATGTCGGATGACACCGCTTGCACTAGGGTGCATCCGCCCCTGTGTGCAGGACAAACAAAAAGGAAAGAAATGGAGATGCTCAGCAAAATTGCTACTGGATTCGAATTTGCAAATAAGGAAAGCATGAAAATGTTGTTACTACAATCAATGGAAGCAAGATTGCTACTGGACTAGAAATGGCAAGTAAGGAAAGAAGGAAGATGTTGTTACTACAATTAAGGGAAGCAGATTGAATCGTCCTCAATCATGGAAACTTAGACTGCAATCATGGTCTCTCCAAATCTCAGCAATCCCTCGATCGTGGCGTAAACAACTCCTCAAATAAAGTTGTGACAAGGAATGTCACAATCGAATCTGGGCTCTTCAAAGAGCAAGATACGAAGAGGCACCCCTCGGGTCAAATACCTCTATCAAAGATCTTGTGCCTATAATTTCGCTGGAGATTCAACGACTCTTTTCTCTATTATAAGAAGATTGACTGTTCAAGAAGAAGACTACTGATAATAGGCTATATTCATGTTGTTTAGCGACTATTTATGCCCTAACATTACTATGCTTCACTGTTCTAGGAAGGTTAAATGATAATAAAATGGATCTAATTGTGAATTTTAAGTTTTGCAGGAGCAAGTCGTGCTTATGAGGACATAGGACAGTGTTTGGAGCTAAACTAAAGCAAGGAAAGCCCCTCGGAGTTGAGTGCGTGTGAAAGAAGAAAGAAAAGAAGATAAAAATAGCTGACCCGCTCTAGCGTGGGTCAAGCGCGGCCTTAGCGCGGTTACGCTAGAGCAGAAGAATTGGGGCAGTGCTGAAGTCGATTAGCGCGGCCATCAGCGCGGCAGCGCTAGTCCAGGAAGCAGCGACAGTGTGGAACGCATTTAGCGCGGTCCAATGCGCTGTTCGAGCGCGGCCCGCGCTAGTCACTCCGAAATGCGATCAAATTAGGGGTAAACTTTGAAGTTTGGGAGCAATTCCACTTAACCTATAAAAGGTCCAGCTCGCCCAAAAAGAGGGATATCAAGGTTTTTAAGGTTTTGTTCAAGGCAAGAAGAGGCAAGAGGCAAGGAGGATTATTCGGCATCGAGTTCTACCTTTCTTCCTTTTGTTTTTATCATTCATGATGAATTTTGCTGTTGTTATTATGAGCACAATTATGAGTAGCTAATTATTTAGTCTAAGTTCTTTATGGAACCTGTTGAAGGATGAACTTCTTGCTGTGTTAATATAGTTTGCCCGATTTAATCTCTATTTGTTCAACTACATTCTTGTTGTAGTTAATTGATAGGATCCTCAATTAGCAGTGCCTATTTAGTGTGTATTACTCGGGAGAGAGTGCATATTTAGGTAATTTTTGAACAACACCACTCCCAAAGTATATGAGGAATCAATAACCGAGGTTTTAAAGGTGCGATTAGGGATAACGAAACCTAGGGTGCGATCTAAGTGAGGTGTAATAAAAGCCAGCTAGCGTAACTCGGGAGAGTGCGTCTAGTAAATTGTCGTAATTACTCGGGGGAGATTTACGGTAGTAAGAGTGTTCATGATCGATAGAGATGATTAGGAAAATCTATATGAAACATAACAGGAAGGGATTCCATCAATAAGGGAAATCACAACCTTAGATCCTTCTCTTATTTGCTTAAAACTCAGTCATAGTTAGTTTTTAGTTTACTTAATTTTATTCAGTTATAGTTAGTAGAAATATCACCAATTGTTACTCAAAATATCTGGAAAGATTATTACGGAGAATTCAGTGAGTCTGACAAAAGTAATTGATAGGTTAATTCCCTGTGGGTTTCGACTCTAGGCTAAATACCCGGATTATATTTGCAACGACCGCTTAGTCCTTTTTAGAAGGCATAGTTGGGCGTGATCAAATTTTGGCGCTGTTGCCGGAGAATTAACGGTGTTATCAATTACAATTGAAAGAAATACAAAAATTCATAGTGTAGTTAATTTTCTTCATTGAAATTTTAACGTTTGATAACTTGGGTGTACAAGTGCATGCCTAGAAACTCATCGAGAACTGGTGAAGTGTTTGAAGCATTATCAGATCCCGAGAAAGTTTCTAAGGCCTTGAATCAGGCTAACAGAAAAATCAAACAAAAACAATCAACTAAACAACTTGAACCATACATGGCAGAGTTGGTAAACAACATGAACAATAATGGGGATAACGTGGTGGACCTAGCTGTGCAGGTAGTGGCGCCTCTTGTGAAAGAGGCTCCTTTATATGACTGGGCACAACCCATGGCGGAGAATTTGGCCACAATGATAGTAGTCCCGCAGATACAAGCTGAATCTTTTCAGATCACAAACAATATGTTACACTTGTTGCAAAACAAAGGACTATTCTCGGGGTCATACATTGAAGATCCCCAACAACATTTGAAGAATTTCCTGTCAATCTGCAAAATTCAAAGGCACCAAACATGACTCAGGAAGCAATAAAGTTGTTGTTGTTTCCATTCTCAGTGACTGGAGCAGCCCAGACTTGGCTAAATTCACTCCCTATCAATTCTATCACTACTTGGGAGGAGTTAGTCAAGCAATTTGTGAACAAGTTTCATCCACCCAACAAGGCTGCTCAGCAAATTGATGAAATTTTGAGCTTCAGACAGAAACCAACGGAAATATTGCAAGAAACATGAGAACGATTCAAAGGGATGTTGGTTATATGTCCGCACCATGGTATTCCAGAGCATATGTTGGGTCATTGTTTTTACATGGGTCTGGCAGATAGCGTGAAGGCTAATGTCGATGCTTCAGCTGGTGGAGCATTCTTGAGCAAATCATGTAGAGAAAGCCAGATCTTGCTTGACAAAATGGCAAAGAATTCGGGGTGAACAACCAGGAATGCACCCATCACTCCAGTAGTTCACTCAGTGGCCTTAGATCCAGCCAACACTCTTGCTGAAAATATGGCCACCTTAATGACATAAATGAGCATCCTCACCAAAATGGTGGAAGAGTCAGGGCAGAAGCAGCACATTGTAGATACAACCAATGGGGGCTTATGCACATCTTGCATTAGTCAGCCACTTGGTAGTCAGTGGAATACTGAAAGTGATCACCATCACTACCTTGAGAACATAAATTATGTGTCTAATTATGGGGGCCAGAGACAGGGTGGTCAGAGTTGGGGCCAGCAGAATCAGCCATACATGCCAGTCCAGTCGCAGCACAACAATGGAAATATGGGAGCCATGAGACCTCACGATAATGTGGCGCCCTACCAAACGTCACATGGGTACAACAACCAAAATCAGCAGCAGGGTTATCATCCTCCTCAGCAACAACATAGTGGGAGACAGGAAGATGGGTTTGCTAGACTCGAGGCAATGATGCAACAGGTTATTGGGTCGAAAGAAATAATGAGTGAAAGAGTGGATGCACATGAGTCAGCCATAAAGAATATTGAAGTGCAAACGGGTCAGATCTCAATGTCATTGAATAATCGTCCTCATGGGACATTGCCTGCAGACACTCAGGTAAATCCAAAAGATCAAGGCCCAAAGCAGCTGATGGCAGTGAGTCTACGTAATGACAGAGACCTAGACTTGGAGAAAGAGAGGGCTCGAGAAACTAGACAGGCTGAAACATTTGTACCAGTTCCCATTGAGCTCGATGATTCAGCAAGACTGACAGAGGTGACAGTGCAAGCTACCTAGGAAGAAACCAACACACAGATTAAGGCTGAGAAAGAAGCCGAGACAGCCCAGGAATCGGTAGTAGAGGTGGTGTCTAACAAAGAGAAAGCCTAAATCACTGGGAAGAAGAGACCTCCAGCACCATTCCCACAAAGGCTGGCCAAGTACCAAAAAGATGAGCAGTACAAGAAATTCTTGGAGATGTTGAAACAAATTCAGGTGAATATTCCTTTGATTAATGCTTTGAAGGAGATGCCTGGTTATGATGTCCCAAAAATTTGACTTCCAAGACTTGACCACAGTGACTCTAACTCAAACCTGCAGCGTTGTTGTGACTAGACCAATTGCTGAAAAGTTGTCTGATCCAGGGAGTTTCATAATTCCCTGCACCATTGGTAACTTTTCCTTTGCCAAGGCACTCTGTGATTTTGGGGGCCAGCATTAATCTTATGCCTCTGGCTATCTATAAGAGGTTGGGGATTGGAAGATCTAGACCGACGTATATGTTGTTGTAGCTGGATGACAGAACTGTGAAAAGACCCTCAGGTATTCTAGATGACGTGTTGGCGCAGGTACGGAAATTTGTGTTCCCTGTAGATTTTGTGATTCTAGATTGTAGAGTTAATGAAGAAATACCCATAATTTTGGGAAGTACGTTCTTGGCCACGGGGAGAGATCTCATTGATTGTGAAATTGGGGAGCTCAAGATGAGGTTGAACGATGAGGAGATAACATTCAACGTGCAGAAATCCATGAGGCGACCAAGTGAATTCACCGATTGCTCTCTTATTGATGTCGTGGATGTAATCCTGGAAGATGACAATGAGTCCCTGACTATTGAGGACCCCCTTGATGCATGTCTTATGAATTTAGATGAGGTGAATGGGGAAGAATTGGCGGAATGGGTGTTGGCTCTTGAGGGAAAAGGCTTTTGGAAGAGATCACTTGAATTTGAGCCCCTGCATTTAGAAAAAAGAGAAACTCCTCCAGCCAAGCCATCCATAGAAGAACCACCAAAGCTGGAATTGAAGCCACTGCCCACCCATCTCAGGTATGTGTTCCTAGGACCTAACTCAACATTACCTGTTATTATCTCATCTAGTTTGTTAGATGTGCAAGCACAACACCTTTTGCAGGTACTCACAGAGTGCAAGACTGCCATTGGGTGGACCATTGCAGACATTAAGGGGATCAACCCCGCATATTGTATGCACAAAATTCTGCTGGAATAGGGGCACAAACCTTCTAGGGAACACCAAAGAAGACTGAACCCCAATATGAAGGAAGTGGTGAAGAAGGATATTATTAAGTGGTTAGATGCGGGAATCATTTTCCTCATCTCTGACAGCAACTGGGTTAGCTCGGTGCAATGTGTTTCTAAGAAGGATGGTATGACGCTGGTGAAAAATGATAACAATGAGCTGATCTCTACAAGAACCGTCACAGGCTGGAGAATTTGTATGGACTACAGGAAATTAAATCTAGCCACCCGGAAAGACCACTTCTCACTTCCCTTCATTGATCAGATGCTTGATAGATTGGCAGAGAGGTCCTACTTCTGTTTTCTGGATGGGTACTCAGGGTACAACCAAATCTCTATTGCACCAGAGGATAGAGAGAAGACCTCGTTCACATGTCCATATGGGATTTTTGCCTTCCAAAGGATGCCCTTTGGCATATGCAATGCACCCGCCACATTCCAAAGGTGCATGATGGCTATATTCACTAACATGGTCGAAGATATAATGGAGGTGTTCATAGATGATTTCTCAGTGGTGGGAAACTCATTCGATGAGTACCTTACAAATTTGACTCGTGTGTTGAAGAGGTGTATCGAGACTAACCTTGTACTCAATTGGGAAAAGTGTCATTTCATGGCACAAGAAGGTATAGTCTTGGGACACCTGGTATCAAGCAAGGGAATCGAGGTGGATCGTGCAAAAGTTGATGTGATAGCAAAGGTTCCATCTCCCACATCAGTCAAAGCAATCAGGAGCTTCCTCGGGCATGCCGGTTTCTACCGGAGATTCATCAAAGACTTCTCAAAAATTGCCAACCCTCTATGTAAGTTGTTAGAAAAAGATCACCCTTTAGTATTTTCTGATGTTTTCAGGGTAGCATTCGAGGAGTTGAAGAAGAGGTTAGTCACAACACCCATCATTGTTGCCCCCGAGTGGGAGATCCTATTCGAACTCATGTGTGACGCCAGTGACTATGTGTCACGACCCAAATTCCCAACTTTAGTGATCGTGATGGCGCCTAACACCACACTTGCTAGGCAAGCCAATGTTAGAAATCGATTAACGAATTTCCTTAATTAATTACTTCAGCATAATTAGTTCAATTTAAAAAGGACTTAATTAGGGTAATTCCCAATAACAATAAAATAGATTAATGAAAATGCCGAATTAAATGAAACGAACCACGAACTAATTATAATAATAACTTTAAGACTACCCCAGGGTCTGGTGTCACAATCCACGAACTACTAAAGAATACTACAAATAATGGCTGAAAGAAATACTGTAACTGTTCTGAATAAAAATAAAACAGTGTACGTAGATATAGGAGAAGACTCTCGGAATTCTGAAAACGCCGGCAGATGAACCTCGTGTCTCCGAGCGAATGAATAACCGCTCTAAGTATCTCTACTAATGATCAATACCTGGATATGCACAAAAGAGTGCAGAGTGTAGTATCAGTACAACCGAGCCCATGTACTGAGTAAGTGCTGAGCGTAACCTCGACGAAGTAGTGACGAGGCTAAGGCGGGGCTTTAAAAATAAACCTGTGATATTAGTATATATACGATAACACAATAAAACAATTCTACACGAACAAGAAAATATATCCGAGACAATAATTATAAAACATGAAGGAAATCTAAACACATCAATTCAAATACTACAACAATAATAAAATAACACAACCGCCTCTTCAGGCCTCAGCAACAACCAATCCTAAACAATTTCCAAGTTTTCAAATTTTATCTTTGAATAAAAGTAGTGCCAAAAATATAAAATGGTAATATAAAATAGAAAGTTTCAAATCTTTGTTTTAAAAAAACAAACAAAACAGTAAAGTATAAACATTTAGCTTTTCAAATATTTATTTTTCCTTGAAAACCAGTAAAACATAAATGTCCTCCCTTATCGCTCCTTGTTGCGGCGTGCAACCCGCTCCCACCTGTCCTCCCTTATTGCTCCTCCCTAAATATATCACCCTTATTGCTCATGTTGCAGCGTGCAACCCGATCCCACATGTCCTCCCTTATCACTCCTTGTTACGGCGTGCAACCCGCTCCCACCAGACATATCATATCAATTTATTTATAAAGAGTTTCACAATTCAGGTCAAGCCTTTCACAATACTGTTATTTCCACAATTTCAAACAGAAGATCATATAGCTCGTAAGCTTTAACCAATATCATTCCACAATAAAACCAACCAGAATATAAGTAAACACCGTAACGTTGTCAATCCAGCTCACTCTTGGTATACTATAATAAACTAAAGAGAGCAGTCAACATTTTTAACACGCTTGCAACAACAATTGGAAACAACTCAATGAAACCCAATAACCATGTGAACCTCAACAATTACGAAACAGTTAGACTACATTTCTCACAACTTCTTCAATATTATCAACACGAAACCAATAGGAAAGTAAATATATATACATAATTCGTAAAAATAATGCCAAACCTCTCAACCGTTATACATATCACGAGAAACCGGCTCAAACAACCAATACTCTTTCCAAATAATCACAATAATATCTAACACAGACCAACAAGGCCAAATAGTCATTGAAATAATAATGAACATATAACAATTAAGATAATGATCAAATAAGTGGGGAGCGGAAAGGGGATCATGTTTAACAACCAATTTGGGTGGTGCATAGATACTCGTCACCACACCTACACACCACGCCCATGCATTTTACATAACAAACAAGTGGGGAGTCCTATTCCCTCAAGCTAAAGTTAGGCCAAACACTTACCTCAATTCCGCAGGTCACTCACTGCTCAATTATTGCTTTTCCTTTTGAATTCTCCTCTTACTTGCTCGAATCTAATCAAAATTAACTTAATATCATTAATAATTCTAAAGGAACTAACTTTATTGAAAAATATACTTTTTCCTAAGTTTTCTATAAAAAAAAAGTGAAAACCCGACCACGAGCCTGCTTAGTCTAAACTCGGGGTTCGGACCAAATTGCGTTTACTCATTCACCCACGAACCCAAATATGCTATTAGTTTTGAAATCCGACCTTAATTTGATATAAAAATTTAATTTTTACAAAACTCCATAATTCTACCCAAATCCTAGATTTTTACCATGAAAATTCTTTGTTTTTGCTTTAAAAGTGATGCAAAATCGTAAGGAATTGAAAGAACAAGGTTTGGAATTGATTACCTATGAATTGGGGATGAAGATCGTTGAAGAAAACTCGTTTTTAGGGCTGGAACCTCGAAAAATTGGAGAAGAAAGGGTTCTGCCCGAATTTTAAAAGGTATTTATAATAGCTGGGCTGGGCAACTGTGCGATCGCGGTTAATTAAATGCGATCGCACAAGGTAAGGGGAAACTGGGATGTGCGATCGCGGGGGTGGGGGTGCGTTCGCACAAGGTAGGGGTTTGGGGTAGTGCGTTAGCAGGTGAGGTTGTGCGGTCGCGCAGGGTAGGGGGTGGTTGGGGGCAGTGCGATCGCGGTTACATAGGTGCGATCGCACAGGGTTCCAAACAGGCCTCAAACTTTACTCTGTGCGATTGCGGTCTTTCCTATGCGATCGCGCAAGTCACAATACCTGGACACCAGAACTGGAAAAACCAGCAGCTATTTTCAAGTGAAAAACACCCTGTGGCCTATCCGAAACACACCCGAGCTTTCGGGGCTCTAAACAAATCATGCACGCAAGTCTAAAAACATCATACGGACTTGCTCGTGCGATAAAAATCATGAAAATAACATGTAAATTTATGAATTAACCCTCAATACTCATCATTTTCAACAAAAACTCTTAAAGTTCATAATTTCTCAACCGGATGTCCGAATCATGTCAAACGAACTCTGTTTTTCACCAAATTTCACAGTTAACCTTTAAATATCATAACAAAACTGTACCGGGCTCCGGAACTAAAATACGGACTTGATACCAATAAATTTTAGCATTATTTCATTTCTTTAATTCGTGAACATTTCAGCAAAACAATTTCTTTCAAAAATTGATTTCTAAGGCTTGGGACCTCGGAATTCATTTCCGGGCATACGCCCGAGTCCCATATTTTAATGTGGACCTCCTAGGATCGTCGTAACATGGATCCGGGTCTGTTTACTCAAAATGTTGACCAAAAGCAACTTTTATCAAATTTAAATTCTAAAAATCACTATTTCTCATATTTTCACATAAAAGCTTTCTGGTTTCACGCCCGGACTGCGTACGCAAATTGATGTATTTCATTTTAGTCTTTTTACAGTTATTTTGTATGTAACGGAGTCTAATTTTATAAAATGACCCTTTGGGTCACCACACTATGCTTTGGGAGCAGTGCTAGGACAGCGAAAAGACAAGATAATGCACCCAATTTACTACGCAAGTAGGACATTGAGTGGAGCCCAGCTGAACTACACTGTAACTGAAAAGGAGATGCTAGTTGTGGTGTTCGCATTCGACAAGTTCAGATCATACCTGATTGGCTCTAAGGTAATTGTATACACTGATCATGTTGCTCTCAGGTACTTGATTGAAAAGAAGGAGTCCAAACTGTGCATGATTCGTTGGGTGCTGCTACTGCAAGAGTTCGACCTAGAGATTCGTGACCGTGAGGGCACGGAAAACCAAGTTGTTGATCATCTATCGCGACTTGAAGGAGCTAAAAACTCAGTTGAGGCAGAGGATATTCTGGAAAGCTTTCCAGACGAGCAGCTACTCACCACAAGCCTAGAGGAAGTGCCATGGTATGCAGACATTGCTAATTACCTGGCAAGTGGTATAGAGCCCTATGACCTTTCCTCTGTACAAAAGAAAACATTTTCCGTGACTTCTGCATGTATTACTGGGATGAAACTTATTTGTTTAGAATTTGTATATACAATTTGATCCAGAGGTGTGTCCCCGAGATAGAAAAATCTTCTGTTTTGCAGGCATGTCACACATCGGCTTATGGCGGGCATTTTGGAGGAGTCAGGACGGCAGCAAAAGTTCTAGAAGTCGGGTTCTACTGGCCAACTGTGTTTAAGGATGCACATCAATGGGTGAAGGGATGTGATGAATGTCAGCGAGCCGGGAACATTTCTCGTCGCCATGATATGCCCATGAACCCAATTCAAGAGGTTGAAGTGTTCGATGTATGGGGGATAGACTTTATGGGTCCCGTCGTCAACTCCTACGGCAATAAGTACATACTTGTTGTTGTAGATTATGTGTCCAAATGGGTGGAAGTTGCATCACTCCCCACCAATGATGCAAGGGTGGTGGTGGGGTTTTTGAAGAAGAATATATTCACCCATTTCGGGATCCTAAGATCTATTATCAGCGACGGAGGCACTCACTTCTGCAATCGAGCCTTCGAGAAATTGCTAGCAAAGTACGATGTGCGCCACAAGGTGGAAACCCCATACCATCCTCAGACCAGTGGACAGGTTGAAGTGTCGAATAGATAAATAAAGAGTGTGTTGACTAAGACTGTGAACGTCACAAGAACTGATTGGGCAAAAAAGCTAGATGATGCACTATGGGCCTACAGAACCGCTTTCAAAACACCAATTGGTATGTCATCATACAAGTTGGTGTTCGGGAAGGCCTGTCACTTGCCAGTGGAACTAGAACATAGAACTTGGTGGGAATTGAAACATCTAAATCTGGACATTGAGGCTGCGGGCACAAATAGAGTCACAGAATTGCATGAGCTAGATGAGTTCTGATATCTTGCTTTCGAGAGCACGAGGTTGTACAAGGAAATAATGAAGAGGTTGCACGATAAGAACATTGTTGAGAGAAACTTCAAATCTGGAGATATGGTGTTGCTTTATAATTCAAGATTAAGGCTATTTCCGGGTAAACGCAAGTCACGATGGTCTGGGAAATTTCGTGTGGTTGAAGTGCTCCCTTCAGGTGCCATAGAGATTGCTTCAGAAAAAGATTCCCACAAATTTAGAGTCAACGGGCACAAATTGAAACCGTATGTGGGCATTGATGAAACCAAGGAAGTGTCTGTGATACATCTGACTGAACCTCAGAGGTCGAGCGAGCCTTAAATGCGCTCATCTGAGTCGTGCCGCGACGTTAAATCAGGTGCTGCATGGGAGGCAACCCATTGACTTGTTGTAATTGTCGTGCCACGACATTAACTAAGGCGCTGGTTGGGAGGCAACCCAACATGCAGTGATGTTAGTGTAGTAGAATAGTGATTTAGATTTTTGTAGGTACTAACATATACAGGTGTGCTTAGGCGGGAGAAATCCGGCCACACTGAGGGAAAAAGTTAGAAAATAAATTGCAAAATTTTGAGGTCCAAGTAGCGTGGTCGCGCTTGTGCCCGCGCTTGGACCGCGCATATCAAAGATTATTTTGCCTGGGAGTAGAGCGGCCGCGCTATAACCGTGCTCAAGGCAACGCTAATTATCTTTCAGTCTGCCTCACAAGCACGGCTGCGCTATGACCGCGCTTGTTAGGTCGACGGACAGGTTTGTTGTCGTTAGTTTAATTTTTTTTATTTTTTATTTTGATTTTAATTTTTCTATTATTTCTTATTTCCCCAACCCTAACCCCCCTTCTCCTATTCCTCCTAAAACACTTCCCTCTCTAAAACTCTTACTCTTCCACCCTCTCACACACGCCCCTATCCCTCCCCAAAATACTCTCAGCCCTCATCCTCCCAATTTCATTTCTAATTCATCCCTCAACACACTTCTTCCACTATCACAATCTTCTCACACCACATGTATGTTTTCTCTTTGCCATTTATTGGTTAGGTTTTCTTTTTAACCCTTTGTTATGTAGTCATTTTTTTCTTTGTTAGAAGTAATTTGTAGTGTATACGTAGTGCTTGTGGGTGGTGGTATTTAGGGAGTTGTATCTCTTACCTTAGTTGGTTGAATTTTGGGAAATTGTGGTGGTAATTGGGTTACAACTTGATTAATTGGGGGATACGATGAATGATGCCCACTAAGTGTTTGTTAAAATGCCACAGTGAGTGTCAATGATAATTGTGACCAATTATAAGGGTGAATTCTGAGTAACCATGGTTGGGTCACTTCTTTTGTACTGCGCTAATGATGTTCCTTATTGTAGGTACAATGGCACGCCCTAGAAAGCGCCAAGCCACCGGTCCTTCCTCCTGCAGACACGCGGAATCATCTAGAGCAAGAGCGTCAACTGATGCTCGTCCTTATGATAGCAACAAGTCTGTATCCACTAAGGCTCAGGAACGGTTTGCTGAAAAGGAATCAAAGAAGCCAATACTAGAACGTGTCATGGATACAACGTCCCTCTGGCATGACTGTCCAAACATTTACGATGAGCTGCTTCGGCGTCGGTTGGATGTGTTCTTTGAAGATCCGGACGAAGCCAATGCGCTGGTGGTGAGAAAATTCTATGAAATGTTTCGGAGCATAGGAATGATGTGGTCGTCATACGAAAGAGGCCTATTGATGCCTCTGTGGAAACCATTAGGAGAGCCTACCGGCTGCCAGGTCCCGTTGCGGAGATGGACGACTTCTATGAGGCGTATGCTAGATGCTTCACTCAGTGGGAGACGTTCCTTCCAACTATCTGTGCCCCTGGCAAGGAGGTTAAGTGGTATAAATACGGGGATAAGTTCCATTCGTCGGCACTCACCTTTGAAGCAAAATATTGGCTATATCTTATCAACAATCGCCTGATCCCGTCCCACAACACCACGGAGGTGAATGCTCCTCGTGCTTGTTTGATCTGGTGCTTCATGAAGGGCCACGACTTTGACGTGGCCAAGTTCATGCACAAGGAGATGTTTATTCGCTGTCCAATTAAGAGTTATGGCTTCTTCTTCCCCTCTCTTGTCACTAGATTATGCCGTGCAGCACGGGTGCCGAAAAATTTGGCGGTAGATGGCAAAGTGCTGACAGAGATAGCCTTTCGAGTAGAAAAGGTAACTACTGGGAAGGATCATGTGGCGGCTGGTGGTGTTGACGGAGAGGATGATCCTGAGGAGGAGGAGGACGAGCAGGTAGAAGTAGGTGAGGAGCTGCCCGCTCATGAGCATGTTGCCGACGTAGCAGGCTCGTCTAGGGTCAGTCGGAGTCATAGGTTGGACAATCTAGAACAGGAGCTGGCAAGGTTTCGTACCTCGTTCGCTGACTTAGGAACGCGTATGGATGCAATGGCCACCCAGCAGGTTAAATTGGAAAAGAAAATTATGGGCTGGCTGAGAGCTCTGGGTCGTGCATGTCATCTGGACCCGGGGACGGTCTCCGACCAAGATTGATCCTTCAGGGAAGTTCATTTACCTCCAGTTCTTTATTTTGTATGCCATGAGGACATGTATTCCTTTTAAGTGTGGGGTGGGGGATAATTCATTGTATGTGTATATATGTAGGAACATAATTGTTATATGTTCTCTTTTCTTTTCTTTTGGGTTTTGCTGTCTTTTTTTTTTTGGTTTTAAGTAGTAGTTAATTATGTAAGTCGACTTGTCCCGACGACAGATCTCATTCGACGGGGTTCTTGTGGGTCTAAGTCGGAAAAAAAATCAGAAATATGTTGGACGCTTCCTGACGACGTATCTCCTAGACAATTTTCTTGAGGGAAGTAAGTCTAAAGAAAATACCAAAAAGATTTTCTATTTTAGGTAGTGTAGTAACTCCCCCTTGGTTTTTCTATGGGTCGCGGTTCTTTTCAAAGGGTTTTTCTTGAACCGGGTGTAGTTAGTTTTTGTTTATTTTGTTTTTCAGTTTTAGTTGGTACTTAGGGGCAATGAACTGAGATAGGAAAAGAATCCCTTAGCGTTGTTACACTTGAACACATTTGACACTAGAGTGTGACGCTTAGTCTCAGTTGTTGATTCTTGTTAGAGTGCCTTAAATTGTATTTTTGTAACTGACTTGAGGACTCAACGAGAGAGTTTTGATAAGACAATCTGGAGTGAGTCATGTGCCATGTGTGTGTGAGTTGTATTGTATTCTATGCTCTGCATTTGAGTCCTAGAACTTGCCCTTTGTGTGTGCAAAGCGAAATAGTAGCTTTATTCAGTCTTAGAAGTGATATAGGCATTTCTTTGTTAAGCCAAATATATAAAGTAGACCCACCTAAATGCGATACATCGTTGTTAACCCCGTTGAGCCTATAAGCTTGTTTCTTTGGCAACCACATTATAAACCTTACCCAATTGTTTGAACGGCCCATCTGTTTGAACCCATTTACCTCCCATGAGCACTTGAATTGTTATGAAATATGTAAAAGTTACAGTGTGGGGTAGTTGGTTTGGTTTTTGAGTGGAACCAATGAATTAGGAAAAAAGGTGCAGTGTTTTGAAAAAAAATGAAAGAATAAGCGCCACTTAAAAAAAATATGGTCCTTGATAAGTGGTGACTTAATACAATTGTGCCTAAAGGAGTTTGGGGTATTATAAATGTAAGTGTGGTGGAATGTCTGGTCTGATATAAATACGGTGCTGAAAGTGAAAGTAATTATATTAAAAGTGCTTAGGGAGGTTAGTCATTATATCCAAATATATCCTACTCGTCCCTTAGCCTACATTACAACCAAATGAAGTCCTAATTAATCTTAGACTGAATGAGCTCGATTAGTAGAGTAGTACACTACGGGCAAGCCTATGGTGCACCTTTGTGGAATATGAATGTTCTTTCTGAGAGTGAGTGAATTTTGTCTATCTGAGTTCCTAATTGTTCTTAATGTCATTACTTGTGGAACTACTCTCTCGTGTGATGTGAGGGAACTTGATTCACGAAGGAAAGGTAAGTCTTGACCTCTGTATAGATTAAGTTGAGTAGATATGAATATTTCACTGCACGTGAGAGTCAACTCTTGAGGCATAGATGTTACACTACTAGATGCAACTCTTGTGATATGTTCTTGGTGTCACACGTTAGGGGGGTGCTTAGTGAAGGAACCTTTGTAGAGTATGGTGGATTTCTCAAGGACTAGCAATGATTTAAGTGTGGGGTGTTGATAATAAGATAGATTCATGTGGTTTAGCGACTATTTATGCCCTAACTTTACTATGCTTCACTGTTCTAGGAAGGTTAAATGATGATAAAATGGCTTAGATTGTGAATTTTATGTTTTGCAGGAGCAAGTCGTGCTTATGAGGACATAGGATAGTGTTTGGAGCTAGTTAAAGCAATAAAAGCCCCTCGGAGTTGAGTGTGTGTGAAAGAAGAAAGAAAAGAAGAGAAAAATAGCTGACCCGCTCTAGCATGGGCCAAGTGCGGCCTTAGTGCGGCCACGCTGGAGCAGAAGAATTGGGGCAGTGTTGAAGTCGATTAGCGTGACCACTAGCACGGTCTTAGCGTGTCCGCGCTAGTCCATGAAGCAACGATAGTGTGGAACGCATTTAGCGCGGCCCAATGAGCGGTTCAAGCGCGACTGCGCTAGTCACTCTGAAACGCGGTCAAATTAGGGGTAAACTTGGAATTTTGGGGGAAATTCCACTTAACCTATAAAAGGTCCAACTCGCCCAAAAAGAGGGATATCAAGGTTTTTAAGGTTTTGTTCAAGGCAATAGGCAATGAGGATAACTCGGAATCGAGTTCTACCTTTCTTCCTTTTGTTTTTATCATTCATGATGAATTTTGTTGTTGTTATTATGAGTAGCTAACTATTTAGTCTAAGGTTTTGATGGAACCTGTTGAAGGATAAACTTCTTGTTGTGTTAATATAGTTTGCCCCGTTTAATATCTATTTGTTCAACTACGTTCTTGTTGTAGTTAATTGATAGGATCCTCAATTAGTTGTGCCTATTTAGTGTGAATTACTCGGGAGAGAGTGAATATTTAGGTAATTGCTGAACAACACCACTCCCAAAGTATATGAGGAATCAATAACCGAGGGTTTAAAGGTGGGATTAGGGATAACGAAACCTTGGGTGTGATCTAAGTGAGCTGTAATAAAAGCCAGCTAGTGTAACTCGGGAGAGTGCGTCTAGTAAATTACCATAATTACTCGGGAGAGATTTATGGTAGTAAGAGTGTTCGTGATCGACATAGATGATTAGGCAAATCTATATGAAACATAACAGTAAGAGATTCCATCAATAGGGGAAATCACAACCTTAGATCCTTCTCGTATTTGTTTACAACTCAGTCATAGTTAGCTTTTAGTTTACTTAATTTTATTCAGTTATAGTTAGTAGAAATATCACCAATTGTTACTCAAAATATATGTAAAGTTGATTACGGAGAATTCAGTGAGTCTGACAAAAGTAATTGATAGGTTAACTCCCTATGTGATTTGACTCTGGGCTAAATACCCGGATTATATTTGCAACGGCCGCTTAGTCCTTTTTAGAAGGCATAGTTAGGCGTGATCAACTATGTAACTACACAAGCTGTATTCCAAATCTGTCTACTTCTTAGTTCAAACACTGTAATTCTTAGTTATCAGTGTCTCAAAAGATAGAGAGATCTAGAGTACAAAAGAAAGTTGTGTCAACTGATTAGAACTCAAGTGTGATACTGTACGTTAGTGGTGAACGCGATAAAACCATCGATATTGTAACTTTGTTCAAATATCTTAAGGGAACCCTTGTGGCCCAAGGGAAACTGGATGTAAGTACCACAACGGTACCAAACCAGTATAAATCGTTGTGTTTTGATCATTACTCTTTACTGCTTTCTTTCACTATGTTCTGTGATTAGTCAACTAAATTTTAATTAGTCAACAATTCACCTCCCCCCTCTTGTACTTTCAATTGGTATCAGAGCAAGGCTCACAATCTTTGATTTACCGCTAGTGAGAAAAAGATCAATGGGATCCAATACTATTGTCGGTGCTCTCTTTCAAGAAGGAACCTCTCAGGTTCGACCCCCTAACTTCAATGGTCAACATTTCTCTCACTGCAAAGTTCGCATGGAAACGTATACTATGTCATATGACATCAAAGTATGGTGTGTGATCAAAAAGTGAAACCTTCCAATTCCTCCCAAGAAGGATGCAAATGTTCAAGTCATCACATCAAGGGATCTGCTGGATTTGGACGATTACACTGATGAGCAAGCTGTTGTTATCACTGTTAATGCAAAAGCGAAAAATCTATTGTACAATGCTATCAGTGTAGAAGAATATGAAAAGATATCCAGTTGTGAGACTGCAAAAGAAATATGGAATAAACTGGAAGTAACTTATGAAGGAACCAACAAGGTAAAAGAGACTAGAATAAATCTCTTGGTTCAGGACTATGAGTTATTTCAAATGAAGGATGGAGTCTGTTGTAGAAATGTTTTCCAGGTTCAGCAAAATTCTTGGAGACCTCAAATCATTTGGAAGACCTACTAAAAGTGGCGAACGGGTTAAAAAGATCCTCATAAGCCTACCTACAATTTGGAAACCAAAGGTCATCGCTTTAGAATGTCAAGATCTGGACAAAATTTCCTATGATGAACTCAGAGGTGACTTGATCGCTTTTGAGAAAACTCATCTTGACAGACAAATTCAGGAGAAGAAGAAAACTATTGCTTTCAAGGAAACTATGGTTGAACCAGAAAATGAAGATGAAGAAGGAGGAGGAGAACAAGATGAAAACATTGCAATGCTCTTGCAAGTTGTGACCAGCATGATGAGAAGAAACAAAAACTACAAAAGAGGTAAGTTCAATTTCAGAAAAGGAAGGGTGAGCAATGAAGCTGATAAAAATGATGGAAGATGTTATGAATGTGGAAAGTTTGGACAAGTTCAAGCTGACTGTCCGAAATTAAAAAAGAAGCTCAACAGAAACATGCAAAAGAAGAAAGATTTTGGAGTATGGAGTGATGAGGAGGAATCTGATCAGGAGGAAATTGCCAACATTTGCTTTATGGCTCTAAGCGACGATGAAGAGTCAGAAGAACTTGGACTAATGGACAAACAACAACGATGAGGAAGATGATTTCATTTGGCATCAGCTTAGAAATATGAAAATTGATGTTAGAAATTAATTGTAATAAAAAGCAAACTAATGTAAAGTGCAGCTTTGTCCCTCGAGCTAGGTCGCCCTCGAACCAACTGAGTATGTTATTGAAGAGTAAGAACTGAACAACAGAATAAGAGAACTTAAGATAGAAAATGTAATATACTGCTTTATTATGCGAGAATATGATGTTTACAAGATGATTAGAACTCCCTTTATATAGTAGAGGAATTATACTTACGGTACAATTCTGAAATACAGAAGAAAATCCCATGATTGGCTAATTAACCGGTCTTGACTTGATACGTGCCAAGATTTCTACCATGATCCTTGCACAATTACGGATACCTCGGTTTTCCGTTATTCGAATCAACATGCTTCCTTCGATCTCAATCGCGACTGGTCTCGGTCTTGATCGGTCACTGATTCATGAGCTTAGCAATCTATCTTCGTATCATAGTTCGATATAATGTGGGGTAGAACCTTGGCCTGCCATACCGGTCTCGATTAACCATACAAAATTAGGCAAGTCCGATTTTGACTGTATACAGTCTCAACATTTTTAAACCACCTAGCTTGAGGGGGAATATTGAGAAATGAGTAACTTAGGAAGGGCAGATTAGTCATTTTACTGCTTATATTAACCGAAATTAGGAAGTAGTTAAGACTTCCATTAGTTAGTTAATTAGATAACAATATTGTGTAACATTCCTCTTGTAAACACACGTGAAATACAATTTGTTTCTCATTCTCTCATCTCTCAAAACTCTCTCGAGTGTTATCTCTATGTTCTGTCTTCTTCTTCTTCTTCAGTTTTTTGGGTTCATACCCTATCAATCTTCAACTAAATTCAATATTATGTCTTCTTCTTCAATTTCTTGGGTTCATACCCTATCAATCTTCAACTAATTTCAAATTTAAACGGCTACGGCAAGGCTTAAAGGACGATTTTAGACACATACATTCCCTAAACATAAGGGACAATTTATGTCATTTTTCTCGAATTATTAAACCGTATCCTTGGGTTTTATTGCAATATCTACAAAATCAGTCACCTCGATACATCAGAAATCAATTGATACATTATTACTCGTTTACTTACATTCTGCATCTGCCCTCATTTTACAATCCATAGATACTAGGAGAGGATTAGGAATACGTTGTACTTCCAAACCATGCAATATGCCGAAACATGATAGAGAATGTCTCTATTGCACATGCACAACAAATGGGACGGAAAAAAAATGCTTATGCCCACTTTTAGACTACGCTATACTTTCATCGCCAACAGGTGTTGTGATATTTTCAAAATATGGACAAATGTCCATCCATGTGACAAGATGCATGCAAGTAAAGTGGACAAATGTCCATCTATGTGGCAAGATGCATGGAAGTCTTACAATCAAACTTGACAAATGGCAAGAAAATCCTTAAGCTTTTTTGCCTATAAATTGGACATTCCTTCATACAACTTTACACAACAAAACATCATCATTTCTTTCCTTTCCTTTCACGTCTCTCTTCTCCCTTTGTTGTCCAATATTAAATATTAATTATTTCCTTTCTTATTTACTTTTTCTACTAGTTAGCTGGATTTATTATTAATATTTTGTTGATTCCTGTATCCTCTAAATAAATAGAGATGTACTTGCTTAATCCTGGGAAAATATTTCACATTGCTCAAATAGTTTCTTAGGACAGTGCCTAGCACGACTCAAGTCAATTCGTATATTTCCGCTCACAAATATTATTGCAGTATTGTTATTGTTATTTTCGGTGTCATTTCCCTACAATCTAAGAAACTACGGCAAGTAATACTACTGCGGAAATTTTTGATGGTGCTACCAATTTTGGTGTTGTCTCTACCGCTAATGTTCCAGCTGTCCTGCCAGATATCCATGATGTTGCAAATACATTATTGCATCCACAACTTTCACAGACACTAATATCAAAACACATGTATGTAAATAGACATGGTTACGTATCCAATGCTAAAATTAAAACCTTCAAGAAAAATGCACCTCAATGCAAGAGAAGAGTTGGGATAAATGATAATCTCGCTAAGTCAAAATTAAATTTGACTAAAGCTGATAATATAGTTGTTGCGGTCATTTCCCAAATAATTAATGTGACCAATGTGAGAGATTGGGTGGTAGGCACTGGTGCTACTTACACCCAAATTGAGGAAGGAGAAGAAAGTATTTATCTTGGTGACTCAAGAACAACTCACGTTCTTGGGAGAGGAAAAATTCTTCTCAAACTCACATCTGGTAAAACTCTAGCATTGAGTGATGTATTGCATGTCTCTAATATTCAAACCAATTTGGTTTCTGTGGGGTTATTAGGAAAAGTTGGAGTGAAGGTTTCTTTCGAGAATGATGACGACGTATTGACATAAAATAATAATTTTGTGGGCAATGGATATTGTAACCATGGTTTATTTGTAATTAATATTTCCGATACTAGATATGAAAATACACCTTCTTCTGCTTATATGGTTGAATCAATTTCTTTGTGGCATGCTAGACTAGGACATGTTAATGTCGCGTATATAAAGAAAATGTAGTCACTAGGATTAATATCTGGTTTAGACTCAAATGATATTAACAAGTGTGAAATATGTGCTGAAGCTAAAAGTACTAGAAAGACTTGTTTTTCTGTAAATAGAGAAACTGAATTATTATCTTTAATTCACACTGATTTAGGTGACTTGAAGCAGACTATGACTAGAGGCGGTAAAAGATATTATGTGACTTTTATTGATGATTTTTCTAGATATACTAAGTTGTATTTGCTTAGAAATAAAGATGATGCATTTAATGCTTTTATTTCTTATAAATTTGAGGTTGAAAATCAACTTAGTAGAAAAATCAAGAGAATTAGATCTGATAGAGGTGGAGAATATTTATCTTTGAATGAATTTTGTGAAAATAATGGAATTATTCATGAAGTAACTCCGCCTTATTCACCTGAGTCAAATGGAGTAGCTGAAAGAAAAAATAGAACATTGAAAGAGATGATGAACTCAATGTTAGTTAGTTCTAATGCTCCTGATAGTTTGTGGGGTGAAGCTATTTTATCTGCATGTCACTTACAAAATAGAATACCACATAGAAGAACTGGCAAAACTCCGTATGAATTATGGAAGGGTTATAAACCTAACTTGAAATATTTAAAAGTGTAGGGTGCCTTGCTAAAGTTCTTTTGCCTGAACCTAAAAAGAGAAAAATAGGTTCTAAAACTGCTGATTGCATGCTTATTGGATATGCTGAACATAGTGCTGCATATAGATTTCTTGTCTTAAAAAGTGATGTGCTTGATTATAATACTATAATTGAGACAAAGAATGTTGAGTTCTTTGAATATATTTATCCATTGTGTGATAAAATTTCTCATACACCCGTTAAAACAAATAGTGAGAGTACCTCTAATGAGGAACTGAGAAGGAGCAAAAGAGCAAAAGGCCTAGAAAAGAATATTTTTCTTATGGGAATGATTTTCAAACTTTTCTTGTGGATAATGAACCATCGAATTATTTTGAAGCTATATCTTCTTCTGATGCTAAATATTGGAAAGAGGCAATAAAAATAGAAATTGATTCTATTAAGAAAAATAATACATAGATTTTAACCGATTTACCTCCTGGTGCAAAACCTATTGGTTGTAAATAGATTTTCAAAAGGAAATTTAATCCTGATATATCTTTAGATAAATACAAAGCTCGGTTAGTAGTAAAAGAATTTTCTCAAAAACAAAATGTGGATTATTTTGATACATTTGCACCGGTGACTAGAATTTCTTCTATTCGAGTTTTAATTGCCTTAGCCTCAATCCGTAAGCTTTTTATCCACAAAATGGATGTGAAAACTGCTTTTTTAAATGGTGATTTAGATGAAAAAATTTATATGGTTCAACCTGAAGGTTGTGTCATTCCTGGACAAGAAAATAAAGTTTGTAAATTAATTAAATCTCTTTATGGCCTTAAACAAGCTCCTAAGCAGTGGTATGAGAAATTTGAACAAGTCTTACTGAGAGACAATTTTTTCTCATTTGAGGTGGATAAATGTGTTTATACTAAAGTAGTAGACAATGAATATGTGATAATATGTCTGTATGTTGATGGCATGCTTATATTTGGTACAAGTTTAAATATTGTGCAAAGTACTAAATTATTGATGTCTGCTAATTTTGATATGAAAGATCTGGGTGAAGTAAATATGATATTGGGAGTTAAAGTTATAAGGAGTGAAGATGGCATAATGTTGTCACAAGAACATTATGTTGAGAGACTTCTTAAGAAGTTTGAATATTTTAAGCACTCCTTTTGATGCTAACTCTCAGTTTAAAAAGAATAATGGTGACCCAATTGCTCAGTCTAAATACGCTCAGATTATTGGGAGTCTGATGCATTTGATGAATTTTATAAGGCCTGATATAACCTATGTTATGTGTAGACTGAGTAGATATACTCATAATCCCAACAACGAACATTGGTCTGCATTAGCTAGACTAATGAAATATTTGAGAGGAACCATGAATTATGGTATCCTATATAGTGGATTTCCTTCTATTTTAGAAGGGTATAATGATGCAATCTGGATATCTGATTCAGATGAGACAAAATCCACTAGTGGTTATGTATTCACCCTTGGTGGTGGTGCAATATCGTGGAAATCAGCTAAACAGACGATCATTGCTAGATCGACTATGGAATCAGCGTTTATAGCTCTGGAGTTAGCTGGTTCTGAGGCTGAGCGGCTAAGAAACTTCTTAGCTAATATCTCTTTAATAAAGGGTGTATTGCCTCCTGTGTCTATACACTGTGATTGCCAAGCGGCAATAGCTATAGCAAAGAATAAATCTTATAATTGTAAAAGTAGACACATGAAATCGAGACATGATGCCATAAAACAGATGTTGAGAGATGGAATAATTTTCATTGATTATGTGAAGTCAAAGATAAATTTGGCCGATCCTCTGACAAAACCCGTGGGAAGAAAATTAATTCTTCAAACCTCAAAAGAGATGGGGTTAAGGCCGACATATTGTCAATAGAGATGGTGGCCCAACCTATATGATTGGAGATCCAATGAATTAGGTTCATATGGGTAATAACAAGTCGATATTGGCACTGATGCACTAAAAGAGAGTGCTTGATTGCTACTAATTGAGAGGCTGAGTTATAACTCTTAATGAAATTCATAGTCCTTATGGATGGTGTATTTAAAAGCAATATCCACTTGATGAATTCACCTATATGAGAGTGGAGTGGGTCGCTCCTATGAGATTTTGGCCTAGTCTCTAGAGCTCTCATGAATAACCAGGCACGCGCATGGCCTATTGGGGCCAAAACCGCGTTGAATAGCAAAATTACCGGGGGTCAAAATGTGATTGATAAAATCTCTGACTTACAATAAGAATTATTGGTTCATAGAAATATTATATTTCACCGTTAATTCTGTGAGTTAAATTTTATTGGTCTAAGTTTGGTTCATAGTCCAGAAGATACCAAATCTATTATGAGGGTGTTTGGATGGGCTTAAAAGCTGGTCAAACCTTTAAGCATTTTTTTATTAAATGGAGTGTTTGGCAAAAACAAAAGCTGCTTAAAAAGAGCTAAAAAGTGCTTGAAAAAAGTCAAAAGCAAGAAGTTGGTTGATCCCAACTTTTTTTTTATTTTGGCTTAAAAGCCATTTTAGTTTGACCAATAAAATTACTCTTTTGTCCCTTATAAGTTTTTATAATACCAAAATTATCCTCAGTCAAAGAAACTATTAAAATTTCTTTTGTTTTCTACACCCCACCCCTCACCCCCACCCC